>QEWY01001914.1:0-107877 GCA_006503575.1 Baylisascaris schroederi | reverse complement strand
CAGGATAGAGCAAGATCGTGTGCTAAATGGTCCTGGCACACTAAACTGAGCTCTTCAGATAAGTGTAATGTAAAGCATTTCATATAAGTTAAAAGGAAAATTGCCAACGGCACTTCACCGGCGTTACATTTAAATGGAGATGAATACATATTCCTACACTAGCTTTAAATGTTCTCGGGTGCAAACAGATCATTTCTGCGGATTGTGATATCTACATCAAAAAATTTTGTTTGCGACTGTGATGCACGAACATCATTGCATCTTCAGTTGAAGCAGAAAAGTCATACACGTCCAGGCGGACCAGGTGGTCCGGGCCATCCTTGTCGACCGGGCGGGCCCGAGCGACCTGCCGGACCCATGGGTCCAGGACCGGCAGCGGGCATTCCGGCAAGACCCACTCTTCCTTGAGGCCCTGGAGGACCAGTTGTCCCTTTTGGACCACGAAGGTAAGTTCTCCTCATGCCGGCTGCCCCGGAAGAGCCGTGCGGACCAGGCATACCAGGAGGACCTGCAAAGAAACACCATTCCAAGGATTTCGACGGGTGTCTAGAAACGTGCTCGTCCAAATGTAATTACCGTAGAAGTCAGTGATAGTAGCATCGCGATAATGCAATATTTTCCTGAAGAGAAATTATGTCAAGAAATGAGCGGAAAGTTGATAGGCTTGAGGAAACCGAATGAACTGTTCAAATGGGTGTTACTGATAGCCGGAATTATATTATGAACCAGTCTCAAAACAGCTAACGACTACAAATTGGCCACCACTGTTTGGCATTTTTGGACCGTCTATTGGACTTTTCATTGCATGGAAATACAGACCGCGTTTTAACAGCTTCTTTTGAACGAGAGCAGTCGAGAAACCAATGATGTGCAATTTTTACATTACTGGGGACTCTGTAAGGACCAGTACATTTTATCCAGGCGCATGCACGTCAGTGGCAAGTGATAAACAGGTAGTTTTCAATGCGAATCAGGGTTCCTTGGCTAGGACATTAGAAACGAAAGAAGTCGGGAATTGTGACAGCAAGCTGATAGAAATGAAGCCATCATAACCGGGCACTGCTGGCATCACTTGATATACAATGTGAGGAAATTGATCACTGAATGCAATGAGCCAAGGATTTGATGAAAGGACCGAATGACAATGATTGAGTCTCCGAAGAGGAAGAATACGAAATACTTTCAACCGTTGTCCAGTTTAAGGTCCCACTATCGGAAAAGTGTGAAAAGAAGTCACGAACATCTTGCATAATATTCTGGAAAAAAGATTTGAAAAAAATCAAACCTTGTGGGCCAGGATCACCACGGGGTCCAGGTGGACCACGTGTCCCAACCCCGTCCATTCCAGTGCCAGGTGGTCCACGGCGGCCAGGCATCCCTGCTTGACCAGGAGGACCACGTTGGCCCGCTGGTCCAGGAGGTCCTTTTTCACATGGGATGCAGCCCATCTTGGTAAGATCCATAAAACTAACGGGAATAGCATCAGACCCTGGCCGACCGTCTCGTCCTTTTATTCCAGGCTCTGAAACTCTAAAAACTGTTACAAATTCAACACGTCACTAACTTAATCCCCAATTTTCGAGCTTTTTGCAAAAAACTGAAATTGCACGTATGGAATAGCTCAGGACAACTCGAGCGAACATGGTGATATCCAGAGCTGTTAGCGCTGGGCATCACAGATCCACGAAAGGAACCGCTGCTTAGCCAATGCTGATCACCAATCGCTCGTACTACTTCGGCAGAAAGCGAATCGATAGGATGCGAAAATGCGCGCAATACTTATAAGACTCTTTTCATTTCTGTCAGTCAGGAAGAATCTGCAGCTCTACTGCTGTGGTGATGTATGGAGAAATTATTCTTCACACTGTGTCCTTAACTAAGATGTAGTAACATGGAATTCGCGACTAACCCTTATATGTAACCTTGACGTCAAGATATTGCCAAGTTACAATATAGTAACATATGGATTTCAACGATTTAGCTGTCTTTGTGCGATGCTGTAAAGCTCGACTAGAATAGAAGAAGCTCATTGAGCAGTCGTTACAAGTTCGAATTTGTTACCATGCCGTCTTTCTGGCTTTTGTTCTTGAATGACCTGCGGCTTTAGTAAAACGGTATAGTAGAAAAACAAAGCGGATGAAAGCCTTAATTTACAGATTGCATCATCATGGGACTACCATCCAATACTCTTCGTGCGCCTATGGTTTGAAAGATTTAAGGGTCATACTGTTACGGGATCATTCTGAAGAAGCAGGTTATTCTGCAATAATAGAAATAGTAACCTCCTCGCTCCCCTTGATCTCCAGGTGGACCAGGTGGACCTGGTGGACATTCACTTCTCGGATTTTTACAACCTGTAAGCAATTTGTTATAAGCTTGAATGTTGCTGGCAATGAGCATTCCAGTGAAATGATGCCTATGGGCCGTCTAAGAGTTGATGACTTATGGAATCAATTGCAGCCACACTCATCAACTTCAATTCGATTCAATCCAGCTATCCAAGAAACGTTGTCTGAGGTTAGCAAAGATGCACTGGAGAAATGTGGTGGAAAAGAATTAATGAGATACAGGATAAGGCAAGTAAGATACCGCAAGGGGCTCCACGTTTGTTCCTACCAAGAACGAACTCCGAAATCGATGACCGCTGAATCTCTCGCTCGCGTTTCCACTGAACACTCATAATCCCATCCCAAGCATCATTCGCAATACTCTTCAAAATGTATATCCATACGAAAAGAATATATTATGACTGCAAGAAAGAAATGTGGATAAATGAAGAAGAATACAACGGGAGAAAGCTAATAAAAATTCGCTGGAAATTGAGGGGATATGTTAAGTGATGCTGTGGAATTATCAGCATAGTTTTCTGTCCAGCTCCAACTACAGCTCCTCTCTTCATTGTGGATTAATACTTCAAATGCTGGAATGAACGCTTTCATTCATCATCAAAGGTCGTGCAAAGACTATTCCTGCAGGCTCTGTTAGCTTATTAACCTTCACATCCCCTCCCTTCCCTATAGCTTTATATCTCTCTATCCGCTGTAGTTCAATTAATTTATTAGTGCGTACACTTCACAGACGTTACCGAGGTCCACATCTTTACTGCCCTCTTCTTTGGGAATCTTCGAGCGGCTACGCCGCACATAACAATTCCTGCCAATTGTGATTGCAACTGCAATTCTGCTAATCATATGCAATTTCTGTGCCGATTTTCCCATTGTCCCTTTGCAACTCCTTATGTTCTTTCATTATTCCTCGGATATGATAGATCATAGAACGTCCGCCTGTGAACACAATATGCTAAATGAGGACTTCCTAGTTTCCAAGTTATGTGGCTCATTGTAAACATGAAGACATAAGGTGACATGACATAAAGACATAACGTGTAGGATGCTTCTCATGTAAGAGAAACTTCCGCCGTATACTAAAGGTTCAGCAAGTGAATCAATGCCAAAGGGTGACCTTATAGACTCGCAGTGTCCGGAGATTTAAAATGTAACCTCTAAACACATCGACTGCGACTACAAATTTATTGACAGATAGAGGGGTAGGTAGGTAGATAGAGATGGGACAAGAAAGATGTAATTTTTGCTTAGCAGGAAATAGGCAAAAATATTAAGCGAAAAGAAAATATTTAAGGAAAAACCCGATGAGTAACACTAAATTCGGCATAGAATATTTTGCTGAGTGCAAACGGCGAAATAAACCATCACCTTGAAATCATTCATATCATCAAGAATATCATAGTAGAATCGATTCAGCTCATTAATGAGATTTACAACAGCGATTAGTGAAATGAAAATAATGGCACCACTACCAGCCGATGCAACATTGACGAAAACACCAGCACGCATCCTGTAAAACCACAATTTAAACGGCTTATAGCAGTTAAGTAACAGCACATCATACATACTATCACTGAATCCACCGTTTTAATGTGACACTACGATTATCCATGAAAACGATTTCGTTTAGCATATTTATTCATGCTATTCAAAGAGGAAAACTCCCTAAATATCTTTTAACACCGTATGAACCTTCGGTGTGTCTAACGTCTAACACTCGCCCTAGCTATAGCAAGAGGAGCCTGCTGACTGTAACTTAACAAAGAACTAATGCACTGACCTCAGTCGACATTTACACACAACTAAAACAGTGTCTTTAAAAAATAACGCGTGTTCTGGAGTGTGCAATATTGTCACTAAAAGCAGTTCATGGTGACAACATACGAGAGTGTCAACGCAACTGCATATGATCATTGAAAAACCTCCACTGGTATGATGTGAGTTGTTGTTGATCAGCCAAAATGTTAGGAAAATGATCCTAAATTGATAGTTTTAGCAGTAGGTTCCATCACTGACTGCATGCTTTGGAAAAAAGAAAAACGCGCCAGTTCAGCACCGCTTCGTTGACCAATACGGCTCCTATTCATCGTTTTCATAACAACCGCTCACCAATATCCACCACACCTTCCCTTCCACTTCATTGCAGAATCTTGAGTTGCAAATGATTCAAATCTATAGATTATGAAAGGAGGGGAATTATATCACTTCTCAAACCAATTATAAAATTTCATCACAACTACTTGCACCGACATGTGATCCACATTATACAACTGTACACATACATGCAAAATTGACAACACAGTTCGAGTAGATATTTTATGCATTCGCGATTACGAGAAAATAGGGCGAATTCTTTCTGCGCATTATGCTGGGAGGTAATTGAAGAGGAAAAGGAAGAGGAAAAGTAAAAGAAAAAGCAGAAGGAAAAGGGAAGGGAACAGGAAAAAGAAAGAGGAAAAAGTAAAGGTAAAGGAAAAGGAAAGGGAGGACGAAAGGGAAAGGAAAGGGAAAAAGGAGATAGAAAGCTGGTCGGAAGACACAACAAGGTTGTGAACTTTCGCCATTTCTGTCACCGAACTAGAGAGGTTTATAGACCAGCAGGAAAGAAAAGGATATTCCTGACAATCCTCGAAGATCTTTGCTGACTAGGGATTCATGCTCAAATCATAAACGTGTAAAATCTAAACAATTTCTTTCATCCTCTAATGGTTGAAATATACACTGTAGAACAACGTCGTCGAGGGAATTTCACGACGAACGATCAACTTCAAATAGGCTATAGACATAAAAAAGTATCAAAAATTTGCGCGCATTTTGCGCCAACTAGATATTCGTCACACACTTGCTGCATCGAACATTTTGTACAAGATCTGTACTAGCGGCTGGATAAAACAATACATAAATACATTATTGCATGCTTTCTATTTATCACTACCAGTTTAGAAGCTAGGTGAATGAGTAAGGGAGAAGTAAAAGCTCGCATCCTTCAGAAGTGGTAGAAAAATTGAAAGGAGAATAGAGTTCTTTTCTGACAACTAAAAACTTTAGACGAAGAAAAACTGCAACAGAAGAATAGTGAGTTAACAGCATGTTAACAGCATTCTTGATGAAATTTTCAACTTCCGATCATATTCACGATCTCAAAGTGAATGACGTTTTCATCTATTTATATCTTCAAGAATTCTGATTTCACAGTCATCCTCTTCTTTAGGCAATGAAAACTTCGCTCCACTTCTTTTTGCTGCCACACTTATTTAATTTCTATTGCAAAGGCAAAGGAAATTCACCTGCCCAATTTGGTGCGTTAGAATAGAAAACCCGAAGTGGAAGGAAGAGTAGACATCACTTCTTGATTGCAATTGCACCCGACAGGTCAATAACAGATAATTAAATGCCAGGAGAAAATAAAATATTAGTGATGTTTTGATCGAAACGATTGCTCGTACAAATTATCGACAAACGATTTGTACTTCCTTATTGACTGGCGTTAACTGCTGCCAGATGCAAAATATTTTTTACATTGTTGGTACATTTAAGTACTCATAAATCGTCGCGAAAGAAATCGCTCAACGCATAAGTTGGCATAGGCAGCGCTCAGCAGCCTCTCAAGATTAAATCGCCAAAATTTTATCCTCGCTACCTCTGTTGTTGGTAAATTGGCCCACCCGCAAGGATGCCTTTTTGGAAGAGGGCGGGAATCAAACGAAATAAGAATGAATGTGACGTTCCACAGTATGGCTGAGTAAACAATTGCAATTTGCCCGAGAAAAAAAATGCGAATTTTCAAAAAATCGCTTGAGAAGAACATTAGAGTTCTATACACTTCTGCTGACTAGGACCTGAAAATATATCTTCACCAGCGAGAAATCTGGCTTGAGGACGACAAACCGTAAGTCGCAAACTCGCCTATCTCTATATCGACAGCCACCAGTTTTAAGCGATAGATGGTAACGTAGGCAGATTGATACGGAACAACCATACAAGACACAAAATAAAATGACAATGAAAGACTGTATGAAGCAAAAATACTTCAACAACGTTTCGAGACGGTGATCTTTTAGAGACGTTGATCGCGTGCTGATCCCTTTTGAGTAAAAGTTTGCTTTAGTTGATACAGTGCCATCAGACACTGTATCGACTTCGCAGTCAAAACATTCGCAGATTTCTACTAGAAGAGCATTGCAACACTTATGACTCAGCATTTGAATCCTCTTTGCTTGGACTCCTCAGCTACAAACCAATTTGATCGTCCTAGCCTCATACTGACCGCACGTTTTAGTAACGGTGAAAGACGATGCGCAATGCCTCACACAAGAGTTTTCCTAAAAGACAAATAGCGCTACGAACCTTTCGCTTTTGCTATATATAGCGTTCTTACAGTCAGGATTTGGATTGGAGTTGAACGAGTATTGACACATTGTGGAAAACTATAGAGAATCGAATTTCATTCGATCACAACATTAAGCAATGAATCCCTTTGCAAAGTTGCAGTAGAGAAATCACTATAGGACATACTTGAGAAGTTACTCGATTCCACAGATTCACCTACTCAACCGATGACATTGAGGTCGTCAGATGAGCGAAAGCTTTGACTGCAATGACAATCTTGTTCGTCGGTATTGATTCGCGAAAGAAATGAGGTTTTCGCGAGATAGCTTAAAAGAAGGAAGAAATCCTCAGCAACGAATTTTCATCATCAAATATAAGCATTATTTCCTTGCACTCAAATATTAGCATTACATATGAAGATTGATTAATGATCTAAGCGAAGGATGAAACAGTGTTGGACAAAGTCACGCCTTCATTTCCCGAACACTGCAGCAATTACCTGTCTCAGTTTATGTAAGGATGATCCGGTTCTCTTTGAAATTTCATTATTTATGACAAAATGGAATAACGACTAATGATGAAAACTATTTCAAAAAGCGCAACAAAATAGGCAAAAAAGTAGGAAAAAATAATTGCAATACGTCGAGGCGGCTGCACATTCTACTACTGTCGTCCACGTAGGTCCTCTAAAGTGCTTCATATATTTTCTCACTATGTTGAATTTAATAATACATTACTGCAGTAATTGTAACAATTTTTCAATATGTTGGCATGCTCCTTAGAATTGTAAAATATATCACAGTTCAGACAATAGTAATATTCACTTCTAGTATGGCTTACTGCATATTACTCCTATATATCTAAACAAATACTGTTCAGAAAGACTTTTGGAAATAATTTTTAAATGAACCATTACAGCCCATCAGAATTGCTAAAAACGAACGAAAGAATAATTGCTCACAAACGTACTCTACGCAAGTTTTCTACAATTACAAAAACACGTACTGACACACTTCCATAAATGCTTCATTACGAGCACAAATACACTTAACGCAGTATTCTGAGTTCTAGCTCGTTATGGTTTAAGGACACAACAAACAAGGATACAATACTCTTTCATGAGTAGGTGACAAACCGAATAGACTTCAATACTGTAGTTCTTTTGTTTTTTTTTCGGCTGCCAGTTGGAAGTTCCAGTTCGAAAGCGTAAAAAAGTACAACATCACCTTCAACGTGTTTTCGTAGATCATTAACTCTTCGAGGTGAAACAGAAACTGAAACACAAAATTATTCGTTCTTTACTTCGTCAACAACTATAGGATTTTTTCCCCATTTCTATATATATATATATATATATATATATATACTTGCACTCACCCTTTACTTTTCCCTCCTTTCTAACCTTAATCACCCTCTGCAGAGTTTCCTACTTTGGCTTCCTTCTCAGAAAATCGAGATAGAGGTTGCTTGTTTTGCTTGGCGATTGGCTGAAGGAGCGCAAAAGAAACCTACATGTGCATCGAGGTTCTTTTTAATCCATCTGCTTTGGAAAAAAAGATTCAAAGATCTGAGAAACAAAGTTAAGCAACAGAAAGCAAATTAAACGATGATAATAGAAGAATAAAGCGAAAAATTTACATGTAATCAAAGAAAAAAAAATCACTTTTGCAGTGAAGAGTGAAACTACCTCACTATAAAATCTCAAAAGAAAAATGAAATCCAAAAAATATTCATATTCACTTATGACATACTTATATTTTATGCATTTTTATACGTTGATGGACAGAAAATGAAATGAACAGAAATATAGTAACGTGAAAACAACATAAACATCGAAAGAACGGTTAACGCTGAAAATGCTCTCTCAGCAAGCACATTCCGAAATTTAAATCACCGGTCATTCAGCCATAAGTTCAAAGCGTTTCAGGAAAAATATCAAAAGTACCGAAGCGTCAACCAATGTTTGACGAAAATGTCTCAACTATTTTAACAATTTGGAGGAAATTTTAGTCGTGAATTAGGCGTCTACTAACAAGCACTCAATACTAAAAATTATGAAGCCAATAATTTCCTCGAAATGTATGTATAAGGCGGAGCATAGCGAAAGAAAAAAAAAACGTCGACTATTTGACGAAAATCATTGAAGCGTCTATAGTGCAAAAATTGAAGGCGTTCATCTCGACGATAACGAGCGTAATGAGCGAATTGTAACGTAGTTGTGAGGGTAAACACGCATACCTACGCGAATAACGCTCCAGGTTTTCGGAATTCTCATCTTTTAGGATTTTTTTTTTGCAGGATTTTGCATCTGCAAAAAAAACAAAAACAAAACATTTCAAACGAAAGCTAAACTTCAGATTTATTAGCTCGCAATAAATGTGCACAATGAAATTACTGTGCGAAGAAATTATATGTTGTATTCAACAGAATCATAATGTCAGATAGAAAACGATATCTCCGACACTGCCTTTGATGCAGAAGGGAAGGTGAGGAGTCTCGAAAACCGCTTATTTGAATAAGTACCTGTGAAAGAAGAATCGCTGTTTGTCTATCGTGTCGAATGAGATATCAACCGTACAATTCTTTCTTTATGATAGGTGAATTAGTTACCTGTTCCGTATGGAACCAAACTACGGTTCGATATCATCTCTGCGATAGCTGATCCCTAAGGATTCAATTGGCGAATGCAAGAAGCTTTCATCGAACGTAACATATAGATGTGTGATGTAGACTTCTGTCTTAAATTCATACAGAACAGACGACTGTTCTTCATAACGAATTAGATTCAGATTGAACGATTATAATATAAATTTAATGGCAGTAAAGTGTTGAATAAAGGAAGCAGTTTACGCATAACTCACAAAACCATTTTGTTACCTCTCGACTCTCATCTCCTCCAACAGTTCCCATCAACTTATGCAAGAGACTATGTAATAGCTACCAATGTTCGTGATTGGTTTTCTCAGCAAAAAAGCAAATTTTTAAATTTCACAACCTCATATAGGTGATTCGACGACAACCGAATGGATACTCAATGGAAAAATTTATTGTGCAACCGATATGATCAATGGGGAAACATCTATTGCGCTAAAAAGGATATTTCTCGTAAATGAATTGGAATAATTCAACGATGTCACAGTTTCACTATATCGTTGCAAAATTGCAACTACTCTAAAGTAACGTTCAATGCATACATAGCATGCTTTTCAACGGAGTCAGCAAACTCAGATTAAAACATAGCATTTTCCATCATCGTACCTTCTTGGCAAGGAGAAAGGCGACATACATACAATTACCCATAAAGAATATAAGATATGCCATAAAAAGAGCAATTGCAAATACTTCAACGTTTCAGCCTCAAGACCTCAACGGTTTAAGAAAACTTTTAGCGCAAAAAGAAAAGATGAATTATAGATGCCCGTATTTTTAGTGCAAAGGGATCATCTCTGTCAAGTTTTACTTTGTTAAGGCCCGTTCGCTCAACGCTTCACTGAATTCGTCACATTTACATCAAATAAAACTTGAAATTGTTGACCGAACCATCTACCTTTCCTCACCTTTTGCGCGTTCGCTAATTTGCATTTGCAAAGCGCATTATTGCATAGTCATGCCATTAGAAATATGTGTATGTGTAGTATTGCACTCTAATCGATAAACTGCAGAGGGGAATTATACGGGTTTTTATTTTGCAACAAAAATGCATGCATATATCCTATTGCAATGAATTGGTTTATTTCCTGATCTGGTCAGGTGATCTAAAACAAAAAACGGATCGTTTGTGTAATATTTTTATAACAGGGTTGATAATCGTTGAAATAAACGTAACAACGAGTAATCAGCTTACATTTTTTTCGGAGGTGTGGTCGTTGTTGCTGAATAAATGCTGCACTTTCGTTGTGAAATTACCTGTTCTCACTTCTGAGAATTCGGCTTCCAACAATATTCGTGAAAGAAACGCTATTACTACTTTTCCTCGTCTCGTCAAGTAGTGCTGAAATTACGAGAAGAAAAAATACTTCATAAATATGAGAAGTGAGGCAAGAAAAAAATTAAAAGGTCTACAATTATAAGCAATCATCAAGAAATCATTACTCCAACCATTGCGAATAGCATCAAGAGATAATGGAAAAAGATTGGAAACAAACAGAAATGCAAAAAAACGCAAACCTTGACAGTTTAGATTTACTATGTCAACTAATATCAGCTAGCATTGACGAAGTGAACGATCGAAAAAGTGCATAAGAAAGAAACTTCGCCTCAAATAGGCGAGAAAATATTTTTCATCGAATATGATGGGCCATTTCAACATATGCATTTTTGCTATTTTAGGATGCAAAAAAAAAATGATTTCACTGATCGCAATTCAGAACAAATTCTATTTTCATATTTCCACTGCTTCCAGAAAATTGTCAATTATGCAGTCTCTGGATTTTTACCATAGGCAACGGAAAACTATTTGAAACCTTAAACCCAACAATCCATACCATCTAGTTGGTAGCTTCTGAAAAATCTAAGTACAGCGCCAACCCTACCTGTATGCTAGTTCAGCTGAACACCAAAGTATGGTGGATATAAAAGTAAGCAATTTGTTAAATGAACCGAAGACATGAATTTCAACTTGTGATCACAAGTTGCCAATTTAATCAACGAACGGAAGATTCAGGTGGAAATCAATTTTCTTTTTTCTACTATTTCCATCAAATTCTTAAGGCCGCATTGCATAGTAGACATTAAAGGATGTTTATGTTGGAAGTTTTCTGCAAATTTACAACTTTTGGCAATCGTCACGCTATGAAACAGGTGCGCGAAGAGAGGAATTAGAAAAACTCGATTTGTAAAAGTATTTAGGCGCAATCGCTGATGTCGTTGTCAATTCTATCCAAACGAACGCCCACTGATGTTCAGTGAAAAGTACTAACATAACATAGGGCATCAAAAAAATAGCATAATTTCCAGTTCTTAAGAATATATTTCTACCTATAAGTCTTAACCGGCCAAGTTTTAAATAGAAGGATATGAAGCTGACTAGAACAATCCGCATTTTTCTTTGTAATGGCGTTAGTAGGGTCCAGCGTATACGCTCGAAGTACTTGCGCTTTGCTCCCGAAGCTACGTCATTTCATGCCAAGTTGGGTATTCTCTGTAGTATTTCCAGGCTATTCAGTAGAAGTGAATAAAGTGGTGAGGGTTTATTCAATAAAACTTCCTTTATTTCTTCTTCGGATTGATGTCCCAAAGATGCCAGAATAGATACAGCAGTCCAAGAAAGTTGGTGAGATTGCTCTTCAACCTCATGAATAAAATGAAGCACCGCATGATTTAAACTGCATAACAATCTGTGATACCACAACATTTGACAATATTGTTTTTGTCAAGGAAGTATAGTATTATAAAAATGCGCTCTAATGCGAAAAGGGTGCGGTGTAGTAACTATATGGCGTTGAAAAAACCTGCTATGGTGCAACATAATGCAGAAATGATACAGCAAATATGTTTAACGTTGCAGTTAGCACCGGATGACAGGAGAAATTCACAGAATGCTAGCGGACTTCTCGTTGCTCAATTTTTCAGAAAAAAGGACGAAAAGAATGACGAGATTCTGCGTGCGCGGTATTAGTTTATAGCGGTGCCCGAAACTACTAATTTAAGGAAGAAATCTAACGCAGCAGAGGAAATTTCCTAACCCATTCCCTCATCCAAGAAACTTGATCTCCTAATCCAATAGCAAAAACGATTTTTTGCAATGAACAAAACACCTCCGATATAGATTTCAACGTCTTTTTTATCTATTCATCTTGAATAATTGGAAGAAGTTGAAAGAAACGTTGCGCAAGTACGTGAAACAGCAAACGAAACAAATTTTTGCCACCAGCATAAGCCATTTTCGTCTACAACAAGCGAGCATTGATGAGTTTCACAAATACAGCAAATAACCGAAATCACATTCCTTGTTTTCTACTAAGAGAACTTTGTCGCAAGTGATTAATATATTGAAGTAGCCGATAAGGACACTTAATTCTTAGAAACATTACCGCCACTTTTACTCAAAAATTGCGATCAACGCTTTTTCATTAATATCACACGTCACATAAATAAAGACGAGCCGAACAAGTAGAAATATTTTTGAGCATTTCTGTGTCATTGAAAATTCTAAACGGTCACACTTTATCAGTACACAGACGATTCACGAAGCATTCTCTAAAATATAAGAACAATTTGTCTCAAATTTTTCACATACAGCTACTCAACAACATCTATTTGAAACGTAAATTCAATGGAAGGGATTCTAAATTTTCAGCTAACTTCATTTTGTAAAATGGAATTTCCGGCATCGTTATCTTTCGTCCTCGCACTTTCGGCTGGTTAAAATTTGAGGAATTTTATTAGCATAGGGTGTAAAACTCCTGCAGCTAGAAAATCGCTGGTTCACCCAAAGTACTGGTAAATACTGTGCTGACGGTCAGTGAGTTTGTAATTAAAATGAGAGCGATAAGACCGAACAATAGAACGAAGATAAGCTATACGGATGAAAAGAACATATATTATTAACTCAAGCATCCTATATGATATCGAAAGTTGGAACTGAAAAGTATATAAAGTGAAAATTAGTTCTAGCAAAGACTATCGTTACCTTCATAAGCGTTGGAATTTTCTCATAAAACAGTCAAAAGCAAATGTTTCGAAAAAAAACCAATAAAAAGTCTCACAGTGAAACGTGGAACTGAATCCTTTATGAATTTTTTTTTCTTTTTCGGGCCATCTTTTATTAGTTGAATATTTTTTTTTTTTTTGCTGCTTTGTTCGCTCTCATTTCCACTGCCTGATTCACTTTTACGCAAATGGCTTTTCTCTTTCTTTCTCTGTTTCTCTCCATTTCTCTTTCTTTTTCTAAAACGTATTTGTTTGTTCGGCTAAAACTTTTTTTTTCCAATTTTTTTTCTACGTGATTTTGCGTCTTCCGGTTTATTTTTGCTGCACTTTTACTTCAATTTCTCAAGTACAAAATGTAACAGATCAGGTTATTTTTAGTTCCAGTTTCGTGAAGCAATATGTCCGTATTGTAATTCTACGATTCTATCGTGATATACTTTCAAGGGAATTTTGGACCGTCAGACATTTGCGCTCCGAGACACATGGGCCCATAGCGCATATGTCTCGTAACGTGTGTCTCGCTATGGAATATTCGCCTTTGCCATATTTGTGCTAACAGAGACTTAGCGCTTGAAGAATCTCACTTTATGAGTAGCGACATCATCGAATACTTTTACCTCGAATATTCGCCACCATGGGACTAGAATACTTTTGTCTCGAATATTCGCCACCATGGGACAATATCATCGTCGCTATTTGCGCAAGCAGAATTTGCACGTCTGGCCATTTGAGGTACTAGAAAGTTGCATAGCAGTGAAAATGTCTGTGGCATAATTGTCCCTGCCTAGTCTAACGATTGCTCTCATAGCTTCATCTTCTTCTTGTATACAAGACCACATTTGTATAGCACTTGATGCACAGTGTGGGCGATCATTACCAATCTTCACTGACATGAGGCTTGACAACCGACAAGAAAAATGCCTATTTAATATGGGCGAAAATTTTCTTCTCAAAAACAACAAAGTTCAATTTCTCTAAAATAGTTTTCTAGTGGACTTGTATTTCCACAATCCGGTTTATTGCATAAGTGTGAGTCTTCGGCAACGTTCGCTTAGTTGGTTATTTTAAAGGTACGTACACTTTACGACAAAAGTATGGGTTCGCCTCCTTCGATGCTTATCACGTATTCTTGTGTAAAAAATTCTATTCCCATGTCACAAATGATTTATTATTGCTGATAAATCAAATTCTAAAATTGCGCCCAATATTTCTTGATAATTAATAATCACAACTGATATAATTCTCATAGAGTATTGTCATTTGTAATAATTTGTGGTAGCAAGCGACCTATGAAGCAATTCATCAAATTTATAAAAGTTGTTGCGTCGAATGTTTCTTAACAAATACCATATACTTTTCTTTTATCTGTTATTAATGTATTGAGTGTTTTTCAATTATCTTCAAAAAGGAGCACAATTAGTACGACAGTTCGAACGCTCAAGATTATCAGGAACAATCGTACAACGAAGAAACAAGAAGAGTCATCACCCCTATGTCACTTGATTAAACTGCCGATGCAATAATGGTGACAGCCTCATCGAAACTTATTTACATATAAGCATTTCCACAAAAGTGCGAATATCTCTTGTGTTGGTGTTAAGAAAGCAATCCTATGGTGAAGAGAGCCACCAACGATTCGAACGGCAGAATATTGTACAAGTAGAGCAAGAAACGGAAAAATATACCAAAAATGTAGGACTATAGGAGAAAGAGTAGTTGGTGTAAAAATGGAAATTAAATGGTTTGATGGAAATGGACGGAATGGAAAAAAAATAAAATGATATATTAAAAAAGAGTAGAAAATACAGCATAGAAAATACGAATATAAAACAACAACTGAAAAGTTGCAAAATATTAACATTTATATCAAAATATTCTCTCTACAAATCAACTATGAGCGACCGGTAAGGGAATTAATCTGCGCAGCTTGCTGCGTAAGCATACAATTGAATTTTTTAGGTATTTCTCTTATTCGGAAAATCTTATAGAAACTTTTTTTTAGATCTTTTGATGGGAGCTTCACTTTATTGATTTCAAAAATCATCAATTCTCATCACTATTTATGCCGATTTGTGCATTCTTTTTTCTCTACTTGTTTCACTCATTTGCACACCTTGCAAAAATGCACGTTGATAAGAATTGTAAACGTTTAATTGATGTTTCTTGAGCATATTGAAGTGAAAAAAAAACCATCCAAAAGAATTCTTTCAGCTATCTGCAATCAACGCGTAATCATTTTTCGATCGCAACAGTGCACTTCGCAACAACAGCAACATTTCTTAGCAATTGATTCGATACGTTCGACTCGTTGTGGAAGTTTCACTCGATGGAATGCGCTTTACTGTGATGTTTTTTCCTATTTCTCTATCTCCCTCTCTTCCTCTCTCTCTCTCTCTTCTCATCAATACAAATATCGCAAAAAACCAAAACAAGCCATATAGAAAAATTCCTCAACTTCAAAAACAATCAGATAAATTTACATACAGAATATATAACAGCCAAGAGGTTCGTTATAGCCCATAAAGTTAACGCACATACATATATCAATAAACGTAAGCACATATACGTGCAGACACGAGCGCACACTAATGCTAACTGGCTACGGGGCATTTGCACGAGGGGAGTCGGTAATCATTGCTGTGGGCAAACGAAGACGTTCGGCTTTCTGCTCTATCCCCTGTAGTCCCCCTCGTACCGCCGAATACTCTACGGGACGGCCAAGAAGGCGAAAGAAAGATGTTCGACGACCCAAACGTTCACACATCACGTTTCCTTGGGCAGTACTTAGACATCACTGCTGCACTGTTTCTTTGACACACGGACACACTTATGTGAACTCGCTATGAGGCGTTTGCACAAGAGGAGTCGGTAATCATTGCTTTGGGCAAACGAAGACATTGGGCTTTCTGCTCTGTCCCCTGTATTCCCCTCCCACCGCCGAATACTCTACAGGACGACCCAGAAGGCGAAAAAAACCTGTCCGGCGACGCAAACGTTCGCACATCACGTTTCCTTAGGCAGTACTTAAATATCATTACTGCTATGCTCCTTTGATTCCGCTCGTGCGGCATGAAACATTCGGAGGCCAAAGAAATGCTTGTTGAGCAGTGATTCTTTTGGTGGAAATTATCAGACTTTCAGTAAATGCAAGCGTAAAAAATTTCGACACGTCACGAAAAAAGTCGGCTTAGAATAATTTGCTGGTTTGTTCAGGTGTTACTATGTGAATTGATCGATTTGCTTAAAATTCAGCATTGCGGATGTTTTCTACCTCTTTGCAGTTCATGCACAGCTATTTTTACACGCTTTCACCTTTCGGAAAGTTGAAATAAATAAAATAAACGAATAATAAATGCCCAGCGTTAGAAAAAGGCAAAAAAAAGAAAATACTAGAAGCAGCTAAGTGCAATGAGGAAAAGTGTGGAATTCAGCATAATGTGTTGGAGGGATTCATGATGAATGAGTTCGCGCTTGCAGAAACGTTTGCAAGAAGATCTAGAAACCAGAACTTCAAATAGGAACGTAGGAGCAAACCAACACTTGCATCCTAAAAAAAGAGAACTGCTCAGCCGCAGTCTTGGACTCAGAGGCGCGCTTGCTCAAACAACAGAGAAAAGCCTTATGCCAAACCATGTCGACTGACTTTATCAGCTCTCCCCAACTTCCTGCATCCGTTCGAGGAGGTGAAGATTGCTAATCGCTGAATTAGCATCCTGCAGTATACTCTGTAATGTTGTTATATGGAATATTTCCTCGGCAGTGAGGCATTTGTAACATAGTTTGTTTACCTTATAACAGAGCTTCGGCTCTCAGGTTTTTATATTTAGGATATATCAGCAGCTTGTTTGTTAAGAATGATACTTCAGAACTTACTGAAGAGGCGCTCATAGAAGTGTATCGCTCTATTACTCACGTGTGAGTTGTTTACCAATTGTGGTTTGCAGCCGTTTCTACTCATCATCATACTATACAATAAATCTTACTTTTTTATTCATCGATAATGCTATTTCCCCAAAATAATGCAAGTCAACACTCATTAAATGGTGAAAGAAACATGTCATTAAAACAAATGTTGAGAGTTCTAAAACATATTCCGGACTTAATTCAAAAATGTGTGGAATCTTAGGAAGCCGTCTCCGAGAAATGATATCACCTTTTCTTCGGAACACCTAATTTTATGTTAGACTCAGCTTAGATGCTCTTAAGACGTTCACGTTCATTTTTGTGGCAACATTTCAACTCAACACGAATGTCTAAGCATTAGACGATCAGTCATCCTATCTTGAGTAAAAAAAAACAACTGTCTTGTCAGTTTTCAAGCAGTAACGTTTCACACTGAAACAGGTATTGCCGAATACTTTATGATTTGCTGATAACCTTGCAAAATTTGACACCTTCACCATATTCACTGATCTTAGTTCTCGTTTATCTTTGTTGCAAATATTCCTACCGATGAAAATATCGCCACTTTAATTTTTACAATGAACTACGATCGATTTTCGAATAAATAATACCGTAAACTTTGTTTACTATCCACTTTTTTATCCTAATGCCAAAAAGAAAACTAATTTGACAATAAAATTGATATATTGACCACTCGTTAACTTGTCAGGCGCAAAGGGGAATGATTTATGCAAATTTTTTAGGCGACCATGTCGATAAGAAATTTTTCGGGCGGGAAGTCGAACCATTGTTGTGATGATTGTTTTTCGTCGTCTAGGATGAAAATAAATTCCACTATGGTAAATTCATCGTTTCATGAGCATCCTGAATTTGCAGGAAATCTAACAGTTTCGAATTTTTAAGAAATTCTTTAGCTGTGTAATCATCGAAGTAGAAATTTCCATCGTATATTGACCATTTTACCTTCATAAAAAGAGTTACTTTTTTTTCGACGTGATGAGTGCTAATTTAAGTGTTAGGAGAATCATCAATGAAGCTAGCTATAATGGATGCATGCGTATATGTACCTACGAGCTTCAAAATCTTTGAAGCTCAAAAATCTGAAATTAGAGCTAGGAAAATTTGCGGGTGGAATGTATCCGAGGATGCTTCCATATAGCACATTTCGCATTCGTTCCTCAATTTCTAAAGGAATTGCAAATACTGAATGATGCCAAGAAATTTTACATGCGTATCGAATTAGAATTTTCGGACCATCTGGCCATAAGAAGCAATATTTTCTTGAGAAGTTTTGTGAATAGTGGGATGAATTTATATGTGATGGTTCCTCACTTATTTTATTATTTATCGATAACATATGATTGCATGATCAGATAAGAAGAACGCAAAAGCGCATGTCGTGCTAACTTATGTGGCGTTCCTGCACTATCCTCCTAATGAAAGAGGACCAATTGGAGACCAGGCTAAATAGTGCGGTAATCTAATTTACATGATATGTCTGCAACTTTTATTCGATTATATCAGCATTTGATAACAATGAAACCACTGTTTAATAATACCTATCGTCAGTAACTTATTTTTTGAAGAAAGGATGAATCAAAGAGTAGTTTTTTTCAGAGGGTACTGACTGCTTATAGAGGAAAATTTACTGGCGATTTCAGCACCATCAATGATATGACCACATCGTGCACGTGAAATTCGAATTTAGAACTATCGAAAAAACTATCAGTCATTATGTGCTTAGAGAAATGATTAGTGTTTCCACGCAAAAGAAATATATCAAGGAACCTTTTAAAGGCAATTGTCTTTGATTTAATAGTTGCGTGCACAAAACAAATTTGCTATTGAATTGTAAAGGAAGAAAGGCGAGATCAACAGTGATAAAAATGTCCTGTAACCGTAAGGGTAAAAGTCAATACGAAGATAAGGCAATAGGAAAGCATCGAAGTGAAGGATACATATATAATACTAGGTACGTTACGAAAGTGTGATAAATGAGATAGACGAAAATGTTTGCTAAATATGACTCGAAAACCGAACAGCAACGATGAAACAGTAAAACTAACCGTATCTTACGAAATATTTTCGTATATAACCAATCGCGCTTTGAAAGAAGACTAATAATGTTCGAAGTGACCACAGATCAGCAATGCTTATTTAGATCGAGGGAATGGCGGAAAGAATTGGCCTAAGGAAGCTTGTAAAGGAAATGTTGATCTATTTGTTACAAAATCTTTGCAATATGTCAATTAGAAATTTCAGCAAACTATGTGAGAACGGAAATTGCTACACTCGAGTCTAGTCTTCAATGGTCGATTTGATGCTCACTTCCGAACCAATTCACTCGGCTATCGGTCACTTTGAAAATAGCCCTTCACTCATTTGCAATGATGCATTTGCACGTTTATGAACTCACTCATTGATATGCTCGTGAAATTGCTATCTAAAAGATTTTCAATGAATCAACGATGAGATATGTTATTCAATTAGTAAACTTCTTATCCATTCAAAATGCTATTCGTTCATCATAAATTGAAGTTTGAAAAGATGGAGTGGAACAAAGTTGGTAAGACGTCAGATCAAAAAAGCTTCAGCCAATGTCGAATGGCAAACGTCATCGATTCATATCAACGAGTTAGGGGGTCTATGTGCCCATAGATGGGCCTATTCGACGATTTTCTTTCCTCATCGTAATAACGTTATTTTGAGTGCATTCATCATTTCTTTTTCTCCTTCTAATTTTCTTCGCATTCATCATTGATCTTAGAAGTTCGCTTATAAAACGCCCATATCATTTATGGTACTATCTAATTGTTCTCTCCAATGTTACGCTATATTAATCTTTCTTTAGAAATGCGTCAAAGATGGAAATTTTTTTTTTCTTTGCAGTGATAATGAATCGTATTGAATATTTATTTGTCTAGTGGAGATAAAAATTAGACAGATATGTACAGAAACTGTGCCAGACTCACTCGCTAACGAAGTAGTACTGAGTGGAATAGCAAAGGGCATGAAATAAGCAGAAATATTGTCACTGAGAATGTGAACGGAAAGCG
The DNA here is from genome assembly GCA_006503575.1 of Baylisascaris schroederi. NCBI lineage: Eukaryota > Metazoa > Nematoda > Chromadorea > Rhabditida > Ascarididae > Baylisascaris > Baylisascaris schroederi. Next base: position 87,593 of record QEWY01001914.1, on the reverse strand, counting down.
TAATGAAATTACAGAAATAAATTGGTAATTCGCATAAGAATTAACAGGTAAGAAGGCAAGTGGATATGAATTTATGGCGAGGGCTGAAAATTCAATGGGACAAAAAGAGGACATTGAATTTGCACAGGAGAGCGATGAATAAACTGTATATTACACGGATATCAGCTATTAATGATAGTGTCTGTACCAATGTTTGGAAGGGCGTCTCTAGAATCCCGAATTTCAAGGTGAGCCCTAGGTTGCATTCTCGATCCCCCAATTTTGAGCTCTTTGCCTTCATCTTCCCATCCTCACAGTTAACAGTGCTTGGCCGATGAGTAGCTTTATATGGGTTGCATCGAAAGAAAGCTAACGCATTAGGCTTCGCAAAAAAAAGCACAATCGGCATGTATTCAACGAGAGGAAATGATTGAATAAAAACAATTGAAAAGCCTTGCGAGAATTACAAATAAGGCTGGCACTAATAAAATGCTCCAACATTGATGTGTCATGTCACATAAGGGGCGTTGAATGAGCGCAGAACTTTTTCTTGCTTTAGAAGGTCACCTCTGTTAGTGTCTTTTTGCATACGAGCTTGGCCAAACTGTTTTTTTACTATTTCCACTGATAACTGATGTGCAAATAGCTCTTTTTGATTTATATGTGCATTCAAATTGCATCATATCTGTACCTGTACACAAAATTGCTTCCAATAGGTAATTTTTTATGGTATAGAGGGTGGAATGAAAACCTGTGGGTTTATTATTTTGAAAACTCACACGTAGAGAAAAGATACGCAAAATAATTTCAAGGAAATTGATTGCAAAAATAATTCAGCGGAATATGCGTTTGCGATAACTTGGCGAAGTCATAACTTAACGAGGCTGATAATGCTCCCTTTCTATTGTGTTACATCAATCAGTCCCACTTTCATTCTTATATCATTTAATTACTAGCTTATTATGCTTTAATTGTTTCTTTTGAAATTGCCCAGAAACTGCTCAAACTGTATGAAGGGTTGAACGTAACAGCCAAATTTGTTATGGTGATTGGTTTATTCATAAGATTCACAGCTTTCTACAAGACATAACAGAATTGTTCATAAAATCGAGTACTTTCAGTGGGACAGCTGTAGTAAACTAAAAGTGCTCAGTCCCTTCGCATAGATTCATTCTTTCAGCGAAACTACAATTGCTAAGTTTTTTTTTTCTCTTCAGGATACATCTGTAGTTAGGTTCATTTGATTCCTTTGAAATCTTATCTCTTAGAAAGAGAAAAATCGATAGGGCAGGAAATCTTTGCAGAGTCGATGAAGTCATTTGTTTCTGAATAATATCGAGCAAATTGGTTTCATTATTTTCATGAACGTTCCTTTTAGGCCATATCCGATCAGTGAATTCCCTCATGAGTTCCATATTTTCTATTTCATTCGTCCAAGCAATTGGTCACATAATCCAAAAGCAATAAAAATTTTTTTTTGCTGCCCGAATATGTACACACATTTTTTGTAGCGCAGAGTTTTTTCTCCGATAACTTGGCCATCTTTTTTATGCGATGCTCCATTGATTTTGTTCGATTCTTTTGATTATGCCTTGAAGTATGGCCGCCACAGCTATTTTATCATCGAATTTTGCATGGCTGATGATGGATCTTTCATAATTTATCTTTGAATAAATGCAGAACAAAGTCGAAAAGTAGAGATGCTTGTAGCTATATATGAGCATAAATGGAGCGGTCATAACTATCTACTGTAGAGAATATTGCTGTTGACTGCGATCACAGGTCGGTGTGTCACATCTGGTATCATTTCCCTTATTTTCTTTATTTTTCTTTCGAATAAGGCAATTTTGCCCTCTCTTCTTCAACGATGATCAACTTCTGATGAGCCATGCATTCTTTTTTTCTCAATTTATTGATCAAATTCTCCCCTCTGCGCCTTCAAATACTTAGTATCACTAACCTTGTAAATCAGTGACTTTGCTCAAGCTATTACTTTATATGTTTTCATTCTTTTCGTTATGCATTTTTATGAAAATCATTTATGAATCTATTCTAAGCCTTGTGATATTCGTAACTCCTTATATACAGGGTTCGCTCCGTATGTGTTTTCTTTTTTTCTCCAGTTCATCTTGCGCTCTCATTAGTATATATATATATATATATATAACAGCCTCATAGCTGCCTAAGTGCCTCTGTATCGTTCCAATGATCTCTTTCTGGATGGCGTATTGACACGTCAGTGTTCATCAATTTTCGCGTCTCAACGTCTCTGTCAAATTTCTTCACGTCTATCAAACGTGATCCGAAATGATTATAAGAATATTTGCAATGTTGGGAGCAATGCGTCTATGTGTTTCTGCCTTACGATGCTATCACGGTGCAAATATCGCATTTCCGGAGAATAATCTCATGAAAACGGTCAAAGTGGTCGAATGTGGTCCACTCGCATCGTTTTGTCGTCGAGCTTATGGCGTTATTAATGCAAAAGAGGGTTGGATACTGTCATGTATGGCGAAGACGTCGCTTGGCGCCGACTACTGTGTGGTTGGTAATTGTAGCAAATTTCATAGCCTTGAAGTGTATAACTAATAATGGGATTCTGATTTCAATGTTCCTTAGGTTTTATTATCTTTAGCTATAAGATTAATATCAGAGAGGGATGGGGAATGGATTCCGGTGTGAGTGCCACTCGATTTTTGAGCTTCATCTCAGTACACGTCTTTTAAAGTAAATCCTTGCTTTTTTCAGTCTTCTTCAGCCTTCACCACACTTGAGCCACTGCAAAGGCGCTCTCGTTGTAATACATATCACACATAGTAGATACCTTAAATAGTACTACTGTTGCATAGCTGTGTTTCGCAATGATTGACCGTTAGATCGACCAATTTTTCTTTTTGCCGCTCACGTTCCCTACCACCTCCCGCAGCCCTCTAATCCTCCACAGGTTACCGAATCTTCTCAGAATATTGCCTCTCAGCATTTTTAATGGCACTAAAAGAAGCAAAATGTGGCCTCATGAATATCAGTTTGGCATTTCACGTTATCGTCTTGCGCTGACCGTACGTCCCAAATGTCCTCTTGTTCGCGTTTAGACTCTACTCCCTTTCGACCTTAAACCTTGTAATTTTATTATATGCATACGCAGGTTTTCGTAGCTGAATTGATTAAAGGATACATCCGTTAAGTTCTTGCTTGATTTGCCATTGCTGATTTGAACGTGAAGCTGAAGAGTGATGAAACTGCTAAAGTGCACGCATGCCTACGGATATTATTGAATTTACATTCGTTAAGAGGCGCATGGAAAACGGCAATCGAAGATAGAAGTCGCTGTCGCAGTTGCCGATCTCGAACAAATTAGCTCTATTTGGAAATTTCTTTGCTTTTCAATAGTGCAACGCGTATGCAAAAATTGCAGCAGTAAATTGCATTGAAAATTCATGAATATGGAATCGATTTTTGAGATTGTTCTCGCATAAAGAAACTTTTTTCTCAAAATCAAACACTAAAGGAGGCTTTCGACTTTGCTCGGCTATTTCCCTCTTTCATTCTCTAGATGTTAATATCACGCATTTAGGACTGTAAGGTTGTTGAATTTTTTTTTAGATCGTTCTTCATTATGTTTTATAACCTCGTAATGTTTACGTTAAAATTTCGATTTCAGTTTTTCTCGTGATCTTGTGTTGTCTCTAAAAATAATTTGTGATTTCGAGACTTCTTAGATTTCATAAGTTCTATGAGAATAGTTAGTACTGGACCGGAATAGAGTATTAGAGGCGATTTTAGTGGTATGGAACAGAGGTGCTCATGGACATCCAGCACGATTGTTTCGATATGAAAATGTGCATCATTGATGCAGTATTTTCGAATTAACCGGCCATCTTCTGTATGATGACTTCAGTATCAATAATTGCTTTTCCCTAAAATTTTTCTCTTGCAATTCAAATCATATAATACTGGTTGAGAAGGGGTGGAGGAGAGGAGGTGGATAGGAATGTGAGTGTCGGCTGAATATTTAGTTCTTTGAAGTCGCATTTCATCAGTGTTTTGTTCAAATCGATATTCATGTGCTTTTTTGGTAGGAGAAAAAAATTATATGTTATCAAAACCTCACAAATATGGAGATTGTAACCTTAAAATCAGCCCACGTCGTTGCGTGCTATCCAACCATGCTTGAACGTAGATATCACCAAATATCTATATTAGAAGAAGAAGCCAAAGCAGGAAATAAAATCATAGCAAGCAAAGAACTTTGCCCGGCTGTTGTAAATTTTATGGTTTCAGAAAGGATCAGAATGCACTGAGGTGAACTCAGGTAAAGGAAAGAGTTCATCGCACTATATGGATTGTTGCTGTGCAAGCGATATGTGTAATGATGACACTCTTGGGACAACTCTTCAACAAGGTGATTTCCTCAAGCTCAGTAATATGTCCGCAAATCACTTCCTCAGGATCACCGATATGACCATCATCGCAATCAGTTTATTAACTCTGTATCATAGTTGCTGAACGATGAGAATACAGCGAGTTGAGAGAGGAACAAAAGTTATAGAGAATACAGCGAGCACAATCGTCATGACCACAACGTTATCAATGATAAACTTTTTTGTCTGCAAAAATTTCACAAATGGGCAAAAAAAACAAATTTAATAAAAAATACAATAAATGAAAAATAAACATAAAATTTGGTATGTAAATAGGAAACAATTAAGATATTATAAACTAAACTAAGCGCAATGCAAGATATATTTGTTGCAAACAATTGTCTCATATTTAGTTCAATAAAAAACAAACAAGTAAGATTCCATAACTTTTTTTTTTTTTGCTTTAATACGGCTAGTGTTTAGAAAATATCATTAATACTGTTTCACTTAATATGTATTTTCGTACAGGATAACATAAATGCGTATATTTTCATACCTAATAACGTAAATCGCTTATTTAGCACACCTGTGTGATAACCCTTTTCATCAATATAGATGAATAACGAAGTTGGAACGTTTTTTTTCTATGAAATGAACCAATATATTTAAAGGATTTCGTTTGAGTCAAACACAAAAATATATCCAAATGAAATATATTTGTAAATTTTATGTTTGCTTTCTTAACGGAACTAAGAACTACGCGTTGAATAGATCTTTAACGATCGAATAAATATCGAAGAAATTTAAAAGTAACATTTAATGAAAGGAAAATAGGATGGGATTTCATTGTTTAGCCTTATCCTTCTCGAGAAAAGTGGCGAATTGTTCAGCGCTATAAATCTTAGGTGCCGGTCCACCCCAGAATTTGTTGCCTTCATGGATGAAACAATCTCTTTGTTGATGATGTTTGAAATCGCCCACTTCTTGCATCTCAAGAACTGGTGTCACACACGCATCAACGCCTATAAAAATTTTTTTATTAGAATAATTATAACGCTTTATAGAGCTAATTTGCGTAAAATATGTTTATACAGCGCATAAAATAAGGCAGTAGCGATGAAGAGAAACGTTTTTCCCGTCTCCGAAAAGATATTTTAGCCTAGAGAACGTGTCCTTGCAATTTATATACCTAAGAAAATCCATAAGCGGAACAACAATAAGGTGGCATCTTAAAAACGAAGAAAGAATGTCAACAATATGGTGACACCTTGAAATTATGTAAAATAGCTTTGCGCCTATGTTACCCGAATATGTAATTGACACGATTTTAGTGTGCCAGTAGAAGAAGTGGCGATATATGGGAATTATGAAAGACCCGCATAATTTGAAAAATTCAGGATGCACTAACGTGAATAAAGGTTTTCCTTATTAGAGAAAGCGCTTTCATTATAGTAAAGCTTAATATGAATGAGTAGTCGGAAGCAATTTTCTCCATTGATTTATTTTATCGTTTGCTAAATTTGAAACCCGAATAAGAACGATCACCTTTAAATATTTGTGTCCATTCATTTCTTGTCTTCGATCTAAAAACGGATTCCATCTCTTTTGTTACTTCTTCTGGCCTCTCGAGTAAATCGTTTACTGTCGATTTCAAATTAAGTGCTGCAAGCAATTCAACAATGTAATAATTGCTGCCAAATGCTTTCATAGCAACAAGCTTGCTTTATGGAATTCTCTTTTACCTCATCCTGACAATCGCTTCCAGAAACAAAAATGCTTATATATATATGCCCTTTTTCGTAGTCATAGTCGAAGAAGAGACAATTATTCCTGTCAAAAAACATCTCAAGAATACCAACAAAAAATGTTATTCAAAGTAAGAGAAGAGATTTACTTTTAAAAAGAGTCCTTGTGAACTTTGGTTCGAGTGCACCAACTGCCATATATTTGTCATCTGCGGTTCGATAGGTCCTGCAATTTTTGAAGCAATACTTCCATTCTCTGTCCTTAAACAATAAAAACATTCCACTTTCGCCTAATCGTATAGTCTGCAGGACTATATGCATTATTGTTGTCACTATGGGTTACAAGGAAGGCTGCTGGTGGAAAGCATCATTGATATCAGTTGCACTTTCTACGAAAAAAATCATGTTCGAAAGCACCTCTTCATCCATTCGTAAACAAACCTGTCCTGTCGCCACCGACGTATCTACAGGACAGGAAATCTGAAGTTTCTAGCCGCACTGATTGGGTAAGTGCTGATCGAGACGGAATTTCAACTTCTCGAACTGACCACAAGAAAGCGGGAACAATTCCATGGGACATATCCGTTCATTGCAGATATGCCATGGACGATATATCGGGAAGATAGAGCGGGTAGTTCGTTACCGTTTGGAAATATACATGGGTGCTCAATTGATCGACTTATTTTGTGCGCTGTTTTTGTTGACTATTTATTCAAAATATATGAAAGACTGCGCCTACAAAGTTTACATACAACTACAATTGCTTCCAATTTTTCGTAAGTAACTAGATGGAGACGATCTTAAACGTAACAGACGAAACAAACAACATCAGCACGAACTTTCCAGAAAAAGGAAAATAATTAGAGTTAAGGTAGATGAAGAAAAAAGGCGTGAGATTAAGACTCATAGTGATGACTCGATATGTGGGCGCCCATTGATCGGTAATTTAATTTTTATTATTATTGAAAAGTCAACGAACCGGTAGATTGGAGAGTCACCCGAGAACCACGCATAAGGTTTATTCCACATTACATCGATATCCTTATATGCGGTTATAAAACTACTCAAGTAGGCGAGTCCTTCCACCATGCTTACATCCACCACTCCTCCAATACCGCCTGCAACAAAACTCCATATCTGTATAAAAGTAGACCAGATATATAACAACACGTTCTCATCAATTATCGGTAAGCGTCATTTAATCTGTAAGACAAACTGCTGTATTTTGCAGGATATTTGCGAAGATCGTAATGACAACAATAAAAACAAATTATTACATAGAGGTGGATGATATTAAGCCGATTTTGCTGATCTCCTAAAGGGAAAACTACTTCGTTGATAGCTGATCTCTACTATGTGAACATATATGATGAAGAGTGCTTATGACTTTTATGCGCTTTGCGTGCTTTTGTTCAGCAACACCATGGAGAAGTGTTGCTTCTTCCGGCTTCATTTTCTCATGTGGGACTTGTGAATGATGAACTATCTAACAGTTTAGGTGTTTAAAAAGCCTTACCATTACGTTCACGTCGAAATAACGCAGCCGCAACCCCAAAAGCCGCCGAAAGACCACCGCCAGCAAAATCGGCGAGTAAATTCGCAGGTGGCCAATATGGCAAGCGATGAGGTGAATGACCAGCAATCGTTGGCAGCATTCCTCAAAAATTGATATACCACGATTTTCAGGTGATGCTATCTGATCACTATTTCTTACTCCTCACCTTTAGTGAATTCAATTCAAACTAATCTCTTCTGCTCTCATAAAAGTGGAAAATGATATGCTACTGTGTACATATAATCTAGCAATTTAGAGGACTAAGCATACGTGAATAGGTGAATTGCTCTACCTGTTAACGAAACATAATTGATGTCATGTCCAGCTCTAGGTGCCATTTCACCTGTCTGACCATAGCCAGTTATCCGGGCGACAATAAGTTTCTTGTTGTCCTGAAGTGCGAATTTCAGAAGTGATAACGGATGGAAGTATCACAATAGAAAGAATGAAATGTCGCTTATCTACTTATTATTGGTATGGTTATCGTCATTGGGCCGGTCTTAGATAGTCAACTGGAAAAGAATTTCGTCATCTGCTTACGAGAGGTTGATAAGCCGGCTAATGCTTTGATTTGAGACTATAGAGATGAAAGGTCACTTGTGGTCACTCAGAGATAGTGAGGAGTTAAAAGCATAACTCACTGAACAATTATTGTAGAAGCGACATCCATTTAAAAGATCATTTATACATTTGCATAGGTATTCATCCTTGACCACAAGTTGAACAGTTCACCAGAAAGTCAACTTGTATACCTAGACTACTTTTTTAAGCAGATTACTCAATTCTTTTTTATCTTACTGCTCATAATTTTCAACCAGCCACATTTGAAAAGTGAGGATTTTTGTTTCAGATGTAAGCTTTAGAGCTGTGAATGTAGTCATTACCCAATGAACTATTCATAGGCTCCGAAATCTGAAAAGGCACTCCAAATAGACTCCAAACAAGGCTCCGAACTCCAATTATCGTTTCAAAGTGGTATTCGCTTATAATGTTTAAGAATCGGATGTTACTCAACAAATAATTCAAAAATTATACAAAGTATGTAATGGTAGTGGCGTAGAGCAATTGTTGACAAATGCACATATGCAGTCTATGGTAATAACGTCTGCAATCTTAATTCTCTCCAAACATATCGCCAACATTTTTATTTATTTCCTCTAGAATGCTTGAAAAATAGTTTTAATAAATTTAGCATTCATATGAACTTTCAATGACGAGAATATTTGAAACATAATGGTACTTTAAAAAATGTTCCAATTTTTTTGTGATGAATTGCGCTGATTATCTTTCTTTTCGCGCATTCACCTTGCTCTGATTGATGAAGTGATCTCACCTTCATAAGATCAACTGGGTTGAGACCCATTTTTTCGAGGACGCCAGGTCGATATGGATCCAATAAGATGTCACTTGTGCCACACATTTCACGTACTTCTCTCAATCCATTTTCACTTTTGAGATCCACAATTTTTTGCGTTTTACCTCGTGTCATACGTTGCTCGAGTAGTTCATCGCCACCCTGAAAACGCAGCTAGAAAGTTCATCTACTAAAGATATTCTAATATCCTTACGGCCTGGATAGACAGTGCCACAGACGGACTGAAGCCCAGACTTTCGTTGCTTTACGCTTTCAGAATTGCACTACTGGAATAGGACGGATGTTTTGTGTTATATAAACCATAAAAAGGGAATTTCTTCGTAAACTAGAATGAAAACGTGATATATGAGAAAATGAATCTATCAATATAAATTGATGGCAAATGCCAAGTGCGAAAATGAATTTCGCATGCGCTTTAAATGAAAATTTCTTCTCGCATATCAGCTTGCTTTGAATAATACAGTGTATGACGAAAGGATATAATAGAATGGAAAAATAGGCCAAAATGATCACTTATAATCAATACTTACTTCATCTTTTGTTTCTATCGCTTTTTTTTGCAGTGACAAATTTCGCAATATTAATTTTCTCTCTACAATTCGCATGCAAAATTTTAGTTCGATAGAGAAAGCTTATTTGACTTAGGATTTGAATGCAGCTTCAAGGCTACTGACCATTTACTCACACCTTTTTTCTTTTTTTTTAAATATACGGCAGCTCTATTAACGCTGAGCTCATATAAGCTTTTCTGATCGGCTTGAGCTTATGAAACTTTAAAAATTAAGCATTGGTAGTTGCTTTTTTATCTAACAGTTGTCTATAAAAATCAATCCCATGAATTCTTTTCGATTTCTTAGATATTTGTGTTATCACAGTTTTACAGACCCATCCTGACCAATAGCGGGACCTCAATACTGTGTAGATTGGAATTTTCCGCTGTTGCATTTGAGTCGTGCATTTCCTTTCTGTTTCAACTGTTTCAAATTTACTCGCAAAATCATTGTGTCATGGACTGTTTCCAGTGAAAGGCGGTAGATTCTTGTAAAGTTGAGATTTTTCTAAAGTTAGCTATGCCTATTTCATGCTGCAGATTGATCGCAAATAACCAAATTTGAATAGTTGAATGAGTCTTCAGAATTTGTCGAATATTTTATTCTCAATGAATATTTTGTTTTAAATACGCCTTAACGATCGCAGTATGATACTTCTTGGAAGGTGATCGCCTGGAAGGAAAAAAGAACTGACATATGAACAACTGCTCAGCGAGTTCAAACTATGCTGGCACTAACGAAAGAGCTAATCTAACCTTTGATTGGAACAAACGAATGAAGATAAGAACAAGTGGAAAATAACCTTTTTAATGACGGTAACCTGAGCACCGAAGTCGGCCAACACCAGTCCACAAAACGGGACAGGAGCCAATCCTGCCAATTCGACAACCTTGATCCCCTCGAGGGGACGGATAGTCATCGTTGAAGCAGGTGCGTTGAATGTGACCGTGCATAGCAAACGACTCAATAATTGCCTTGGGCAATTTATTGCCATCTATGTTACCTTAATCAATTATTTTCCTACATTTCTGCAGGTTAATCAATATAAAGGTGAGCAAAGAATGCAGACGAAAACGAATATAGACTTGGAATATGGTGAAACGATTGGATATGAACAATAAATTGCTAGAAGAAAAAAAGATTGAAACAAAACATCAGTGTAAATATGCACCACACCATAAAACATATGGATCAAGCGTAATGGTGAACAAAGCGAAATTGGCTAACCGTAACTGAAATATAACATACCTTTAGAAACCAATGTGGTCAACTAATAGTTACATATTCCTCTCAGTTACGCAGGTGATAAGATAAAACTCTATCTGCCCTACCGCATGGTTCTGGAAAATCCGACCAATCCAATTCTACTGATGAGTGAAAATCCATCAGCCGAAATTAATTCGCCGCGCTTGCGGTATATTATTGAGGTGTTTTATGCTTTTTTCGCAAATTTCCATCTGCAATGCATATTACGCCTTCATGCTGTCTCTGCTTGTATGTGTACGTCTTCGTCTGTCTATCTGCCTGATAGTTGCAATTTGTTTGCAACTGAATTTAGACTCACAAAACTCAGCTCGTACAATCTGCACCCTGGGATCATCATTTGCTATAAACTTCACATTAGTTCATGAAAATATGACTGAAAATACGCAAATATTTTATGTCATGTACATTTATCTAATATAAGGAATCTGATGGTTTTGTAGAGAATTCGAAATTAGTGAAATTAATGAAATTCCTGTAGGCCATGCCATTCTCACCGCTTTGTACACAGCATGATTTCTCGAACGAGGAACTTTCAGGCGTATTGAGGCGCTTGCAACCCCTCAAAAAAATGGTCGAATAAAAAAGAATTTTAGTGTAGAGGCTGCTGCACTGCAATCGGTGTCGACTGCACCCACAAAGTTTGTAGCTCTTGCATCAGCGGTTTCCTAATTTAAAAAAAATGAAAAAGCACATATATAGATATTTATATACTTGTATAGATATGTGTATAATGGATAGGAAGTCTCATATATAGTGATTTATAGTTATTTAAAAAAATAAATAAACAGAAGACGAGAGGAACATTTGATTCGTCACGACATATCGAGATTCATGCTTGCCGTTCTAATAGAACCGCACAACTAGATATGTCCCACTCAAAACACATGGCATATGTATAAAGTGAGCAATGGTCAGGCAAAAATCAGCCAGCACGAGGTCAACAGAGCACGAGTTCGCCGAGCAAAGAGCATCAATAGCTATACCCAGCAAGAGGCACTGCGAGATAAGAATGACCGGAGAAAAAAGCTTAAAATGTCTTTCAAGAGAAGCAAGCCTAGATGAACCTCGAGCGCAAGCTGTCTGAAACGTGCATCCTATCGGCGATGCTTTACAGCAAAGAATTATTTGAGCGTTCACGAAAAGATAAAAGAGAAATTGACAGCAGCAAAGAAATGCGTAAAAAGGAATGATGGAGAATAGGATTTTGAACGAAATAAAGGCGATGAAAAACTATTGAAGAAGGTGACCATTTGCTTAAAAAAAACCGACAAGAATAGAAGATAGCAGGCGTAAAAGAAAGCCGACAACGATGACCGCAGAGGACGAAAAATCAAAGCAACACTAACAGCGATAACAAGAACATCTCTGATTTATAATAAACAACGCGTATAATTAGGGGTCACAGCTAGAGATCACACTACTGCGAGAAAGTGCAAAACACAAAGTATACAAATAGTAACTCAAGTAGCCCTCATCGAGAATTTAACAAAGCGACTCTGCTATTCGAAATCGGTAGCTGATTTGAATATCTCAATCTTCGATCATATCCTTAACAGAAAGATCTAAGACATGCAAACGTAGAAGTGCCACTGAGGAAAGGATGGCGCAACAACTGAAGGAGTACAGCAAGCATAAGCCCAATTTTGAGGCCGGATATTCTATGATTATAGCTCGACGAGCAGAAACGTTAGCTTGTGGATTACATCATCTCTATACTACGCATTATATGTTCACAATAGTAAACTTTTATATAATTGCAGGTGTTTCAATCAAGCACTCGTGAAACAACAGTGCGGTTATAAATATTCAATGTTTTTTTTTGGGGGGGGGGAGGGGGAATAAAGAAATCACATCAGCACCATGGAGCAAAAAAATTCCAAAAATATTTTGTAGAGAGAGTGAATTCCAATTCCACTTAGAATAACTAAAGCTGAAAAATTCAGCTCCAGTACTACAAACACCGCTCTGATTAGCCATTACATATGCAACGTAAACCACTTGAAAAGATAAAACTATAAGATGTGCACACCAGACTCAACTAGCAATGACGAAAGCGTATAGCGTGCAACATTATAGACAGCTGTTCGGCTGACTGCAACAAAGTGCACATAATGTGCGTGTTTTCTGCTTTCATAAACAGCTAATATGCACGTTCAATTCTGAGAAACATTTCTGCAATAGAATATGAGCACTATTGCTGGTAAAGTGACGAATTTTCATAACGAGAGCAGATTTATTGCTTTGAACAACGCATTCAAAAATTTTGTCAACGATAAGTGTGAGTTAAAAATTATAACTTTTTCCCTTTTTCCCTTTTTTAGAGAGTTTATGCACTTGGTTAGCGAAATCAGCTCTTCCATTCATTCTTATCAGTTCTCCTTTAACAAGATGGCTGATCATTTTGATGCATTTCCCGCTCTCTCAACTGCTATTTGTTTCTATAGATTGATTTTACTTAATCTTTTTCGCACAAATGATAACAGCAAATTGAAGGACGATCTGCGATGAGTGGTTAAGGCATATGCTATTTTATATTCTTCAACCGAGTCAACAACTACGTTCCTGAGTGTAGCTTAAGTCTCTCAAAATTTGAAACCCATAAACTTTCCTCACAGGTAGGTAACACAGTAAAGGCTTGCCGAAAATGCCTGGAAGCCGGAAATGGCTTGAATTTTGATTCCTATAAGCCACAAATGAGGTGACAATATCGATTTTTTGAGGCTTGCAAACAACACCTCAAAACGTAACTTTGATCGACGACTTCAATTATCAATATCATTGTCCATCAGATAAGCTTCCATGTAAATACCATACGCGTCGAGTTTGTAGAGTATTTGTTTTTTGACCTACATGCAACTTTGACACTCAAAGCTTCAATCTTCATCCCATTCCCATAAGCGGGGACCACCGAGATCTTAGACCTCAAGACATTCTCAGAGCTTCCGAAATTTCCGAGGCTCCAACGCTCAAACGTTCGATTTAAATGCTGTATAAATGACTCTTGAATCACTCTAGTTTGAAGCCCTCATTCCTGATGGCCCTCTATTGTAATTTTGGGAATTTATACTTTTCATATGTTCGTACTGCTGCCCTGTCTGTGTCAACTATTTCCTCTGCGTCGATGAACAACAAATGCCCTTTGCGCTTTTCTCACCTTCTTTGGAATTTGCAATATTTGCAATATTTCTTGACAGTCATCAATTTATCACTTCTCAAGTTCTGTTCTTACAGGAATTCGACGATGGGAATCAGTTCAAGCATTGGAGAGTACGGCGCAGAGAAAATGTTTCCGCCGAAGATATTTATCGCTAGTGGCCTAAGATCAGAGTGAGATTGTTGCCTTGAAGTGTTTTAACTGTTTCAAGCAACAAATTCCTCGATCATAGAGAAACGTGTTTGTAGTGCCGCTCAAGAGTGATCAAAATCATGAAATTATTTCCATTCGAATCGTGAACAAAAGGCGCCTAACTTGAGCGTTTTGCGTAGTTGCGAGACTAATGCCTAATGAATCGATGCGTTGTTGCATCTGAGAGTAATTGTATGCATTCATTGAGAAAATGAGAAAGAAGAAACTTCCAGGAATTGTCTCCGTTTCACTTCCATGATCGCGCTTCGTATTAGCATCGGAAATTCACATCTGTGATTATTAAGTTAAGGAAATAGTGCTTCTGGTATCAAATTTTAATTGCTTCCTATTATGAAGAAATGATTCACGCCAATTATGTGAGTTTAGTTGGTGATGGCTTGTAACGTTGTCGGTAGTTCTTCTAGTTCAGCAAATTAGGCGATACATAAAAAACTAGTTTTCCTCATCGCATGGAACCCTTGCAACGACGAAGCGAAAATGTTTCACACAACTAACGTCGCCGTTGATCGCTAAGTTCCTCCCTTACAAAACAAATAAAAGTGAGGATTGGAAAAACATATGCCTAATAAGACGGATCAAGTCGTATGCGACAAAGTATTTATATGGCATGATAGGTTATGCTGATATGCTGAAGAATTATATTGTCCTAGCAAGCGAACGTTTAAACGGATTTCAATTGAGAGCCGACTGGAAGCAAAGGATTTATACCAGTATAAAAAGAAGCACACTGAACTTTAAAGAGTATCGTTATATATGAAAGAGATTAGAATATGAGGAAGTAATTGTAGGCTGCACTAACAACACTGATCACTGGGCTATTTTCAGAGTGAAGGGAGTGTTGAGGGGCGGCGGCTGGGAGGTGGGAGGGTTGGGGTGGAAGGAGGATGGGGGAGATCGAGAATATTTTGTTCCAGTCTCTATAGATTTCAGCTTCGCCTTTTTTGAAAAAATTCACCAGTCACTGGTAGCCTCTGCTTTCGTTGGCTATAGGCCACCTAAAGAAACCAAACGAACCCAAAAAAAGAACTCGCCGACATTTGTGGCTGTAGAATATCTAAAAGTGTTGCGTTAGGCTCCTCCTTTCCGTTTTGCACTACGAGCGATCTGACTCCATTCCTTATTGCACGACGATTTTTGATAGAAGTTAGCAATGCAAGCGTACCTAACTTAAAGGGTCTTGCTAAAGTTCATTGACCTTCGATCGAAGTATTTGGAGTTGATCGTTCTTTTTCGCAATATTTCAATAAGTTTAGAAAGCCAAATGGCCATCACTAAAGGCACTTTTATTATGTGTTCGGTGAAGTGCAAGAATGAGGTGCATACGACCATAGTTCAGCGGAGTGCTCTCGTTTCATTTCGCGTTATTTCAGACTCTTTGCTTCTCTAAAACCTTTCACATTTCAACTTTCGCTATTTCTATTTTTCTCGTATTTTCTGGATATCGCTGAAGTGTCTAGAGGGAGCAATACAGAGAAATGTCCTGTCGATCAGCAACTAAAATTTGGGGAAAAAAATGAAGGTGCCCACCCAAATTTTTACCTTTCATTAATGAATTCGCTTCTTCATTGCTCATGATTTTATTTTCGTTATGTCCATTCCTCCAACACCTCGCAATTTGTTTTGCCTATATTCACCTCAAATTTTCATCACTGAAATTTTCAACCTTATATTTTACATTCATGTTATCAAGAATGCCTTCTTAACGATTGATTGTATTATATATATATATATATATATATATATTAAATGCATGCGCTCACGCACGCATTTAAGGATCGGACAGCTCCACCTCAAGAACCGATGGGTTCAGAGGAAATATTGTACCGTAAGACAACACAAGTTATTATTCACCGATGAAGTGATTTGCAGCAGGAATGATTTTCCTTATGTAGAAAATAGGAAACGTAGACTTATACAGTGGCTTTTTGATGTTCCGGAGCAGCTGGGAAAGCTTTAAGATCTGAAACTATATGTTTGTTGTGTAGGCCACACCGCAGTGGCTCTTGCTGTGGGCACATGAAGGCTGCAAAGGGAGCACTTAACGATCAATCATGCGACGCAATTGCACTGCTCCATTTTTGAGTAAAAGTGGCAACAGCCAGCTGGCTGTAAGAGGGATCCAGATCTAGACTGTAAAGTTCATTGAAAATTGCTGTATTTTATGATGGAAATTTATGCGTTGCGAGAGACATCTTTCACCACTCTTTTGTGGCTTTTGTGGTCATCTTCCTTCGCTTTGACTTTTTTTTTTGAGGCCAAAGGAATGGTCAAGGCGCATTATTTTGTTAGTTGCTCATCCGATTTCTTCCGGGAACCTCAAAAGATTTGTTGTTTTCTTTTCTGCAGTGAATGGATTTTTTTTTTTTTAACGACTGACATATTTTAATTGCAATCTCTCTCAAAGCTATGCAACATCATTTGAATTTAGGATTTATTATTATTATTATTATTATTATTTTCCATCATCTCCTCGTTTTGATGTTTCTTCATCAAAGAGTTTTCAATAGAACTCCCATATGCTCAAATTCTTCGGCATAGGTTTTATTTATGTTCTCATATATCTTCTTAAATCAATCAAGTTTTGCTGAATCTTTCATATGTTCGATGAGTAACTTAGACTCATTACAAATACTAAAGCATATTTTTGCACTTTCAAATTTTGATAGGTGCACCACTTTTGAAATTCCGTGTGCACATGAGAAATTTACTGAAATGCATACATACTTCATTGGAATTGTTAGGTTTTTATCCAAGGCGTTATACTGTTATGCGAGTATATTTCAACCTTCTTCGTGGTTTTCAGTTTTCGCCACCCCCCCCCCTTAATATGTTTACAATTTTCGAAATATGATACTTTTTGAGATGTTTCTATTGCATCTTTTCAACTCTATTTCAAAATACGAATTACTGATGGCTCAATGATAGAAAAAAAAACTAGTTTTTTTTTACAACTTTTGCACATCCGATTTGACTGAGGCAATTTATCATAGGGGAAAATTGTTGTTTTCTGATTCAAATGATTGTTGAAAGAAAATTCTGCTGAATTAGAGCCTAGAGAAATGATATATGTAAGATCATGAAGGTCATTGCCGAAGGTAAGGATTATAGCATTAGTCTTATGACTCGATTACAAACATCCGATCAATGAAAGTAGATTCTCAAATTTTTTTTTCCAACATTCTCAATAAATGAGAAATCTTTTACGCAATGGATTGAATTTTTGAATTCGGTTGCTTTTTGCTTTATTCGGTCTACGCTTATGAAATACTTCGCGAAAAACGGGCATAATGTGTGTTCGTAGGAGGGTTTTATCTCATGATTAGGCATTTCAGTCATATGCGCATGGATTTTTCATCCATGTTTGGGATTAACATCTAGTAGGCCAAATAAAATTTTAGTTAAAATGTCATCCTTTCACGCACACGGTTGTCATTAACGTTCCTCAAAGATCGCATTCCATTTAACCAATTTATTTTTTCTTATTACTGTTCAGAGGTGTTTCTGAACCAAATTTTATAAGTATATAATGTAAGAAGTTCTTGACCTGTAATATAGCATCCGAAATATTTAGAAAACACATAATCGATGAGCTCATAGTAGAGAGGTGAATATTGGAGGAGTTGCAATGCTTTCATCATCCTTAATTGTTCATCGGCAGAATGACCGAGGACCAAATTTTTCAGATTTTTTTTTAGTAAAGTAGCTGGAAAGCAACTTAGCTATGTAGGCTTTTTTTGTAGGCAGTAACAGCTGTGCAAAAATGATGACATAGGGTTGCTACCTGGAGTTATTTTTCACCAGCTAAATGAAGGATTCGGAGTCGAGAAGAGATGGATAGACGAAGAAAAACATAAGGCCGATAAAGTTGGCCTTTTTGTTGTTTGCATTTCGCCCATTTTGCTTCCGTTTTCTCGTTTTCGCACTTGGCGCTTTTGCACTCTGCGTTTTCCCTCTCACAAAGTTATGCTGAAGTTATTATTGACGATATTGCCTTTATAGGTGCAAGTTTATTTTCAGTCGCTACGATATATACTATAGCTTCCATTTCAAAATGGCTTTTATGAGAATAAAAAGTGGTATGCGAAACTGACACCAAAGACAACATCCACAGTAGATTCCCGTAAGAGGAGAGCCGTATCGAAAAGTACGTAGGCAATATATAATTCATTCAGGATTCTGAAGAGAAAACATGAAAGCAGATTCCAAAGGCCAAATTTTTCGGTGAAGTTACAAAAAGGTCTCTTGTCCCCGACCGATACCAAAACTTCTTCTCGGCATATTCCATAAATCAGTTTTATGGACTTTTGTTCTATGCTGTACTGTAATTTTTAAATAACACCTCAATTCACGAATGATAATTTTTCTTTGTGCGACAGATTGGTTAACTCGAACCGGATGTGCAAGAATTGAAGGAAAAAAAAACTAGTTTTCATTAAGAGGGCATCATTAGAGGTTTCCGCCCTGAAAATGTCTTCATAAATGTTGTAATGATATTATATTAGTATATTAAGCGTTATTGACAGCTTGAAACCTGAGCATAATATGAGCATAGCTGGCATCGAAGCATAATGCATTGTTTTCTTTGAACAGAACTAACAATTATTCCACCGTTCACTCAATGAATAAGCATCACACATCAAGACAGTTGTACTCATAGATATAGCGTAACTTCCTTTGTTGCTCGGATTCTACTTCATAATTTTATGGATAATTTCCGCACTCTATCAAAATATTAAGGAAAGAAATTAGTGCCTCATATGATTGCACAAGTTTCGCATCGTTATAAGCAAAGAACTGAACATCGATCAATGGTAAATGTCGATGAGGAAAGAAGATGATCTTATATCGAAAAACGTGCCTGGATTCGAGGAGGGTTTCCATTTTTTTTTACTATTCTACTAAATTGGGCTTCAATTCAAGTGAAGCTTATGTACAAAGGGTTGTTATGCGTTGAAAATGGCATATGGTGCACCGCAAACAAAATAAAACGCAGCTGAAGATATCGAGAACATATTGAATTTACTTCTAGAACGAGCTGTAACAATAGCTTCATCTGAATTGTAGAATATGCGAACTATGAGGCTAATTATAAAGGAATGAGAAAAAGTTATGAATGTAGAAATCACCTTCGGCAGTATTCATATATATTAATATATGCAGTGCATAGTAAGAACGATTCTCCCATATGAAAAAAAAAGCTTAAAGAAATGCAATATATACGTACAATAAAACTAAGCAATTTCAAAATTGGAATTTGCCCTCGAATAAATTCAAGAGGTACGGTTAAAAATACTCATAAACGGAAGCGGATCTATGTGGATCCAGTTTTCAACACTTGATTGATCGATGCATTCCACTCGTGGTAAGTGCAAATATGGTTGTTGGCTGCGTCAATCTTTTCACGTCTTGGCTATAGTGGCGTCTCGTAAGATCGAATTGACGTTGACCTTCCACTGAGAGCATTGCGATCATTTTTTAAAATTTTATAGAATGTTCGTAAACTAATACTACTTTCTGCAAGAGATATTTTGCTAAAATTTCGAGTCATGTGAGGCAGTGTTAGAGGCACATCGAGAAAGTGTCTGTGTGTGTATGTATGGGGAAGGGGGGTGCCAACAACTAGGTTTGCTTCAAGGCGTCTCACCTGAAATTCTCAACCAATATGACAAATTATAAAAAGCAGTTATCGTTAGCGTATTTCTATCGTTGGCGCGATGCGAAAAAACGTCCGGTATTTAGTTGCATGGTTTTATGAGTTGCATTTCGTTGAGTAGTTCTTTGCGGTGAAATTTTCGAGTTCCAACGAGGCTATCCCAATGTGGAGAAAATGATCACTCTCAAATCGAAAATAGGTCATTTAAACAAGTTTTGAATGGAAAATGGTTTGCAGTTGAAAGATGGAGCATGAGCAAAGCATGATGAGGTTATCGTGAGGCACACTAATTTTTATTTTTATTTTTTTCAATCTTCCAAGAATATCCACACAGCATCCTTTAATTAAGCTGTCCACTTGACAACCGTTCTAACGCGTCCGGAGCAAATTAACGTTTTTTGCATAAGCTCTGCACTGAAAGAAATAGCCTTGACCTTTCAACGTTTAGGTTAAGAGAACGTGAAGCGCAACGAAGGGTTATAATAAAACTCCCTTAATTTTCTCGGACAACGACGAAAAAACTAGAATAGCACTAGAAAAAAATTCAAAAATTCACAGACGGAAAATTCAAAAATCATACAGCGGAAATTTCTGCGCAGAGTTTTCCTAGAAATTTTAAAAGATCCCACACTCAACATTTTGTGTTTTCAGTGTAACCTATACTTCCCGCATTTAGCTTCTTCCCTCCCTTTCCCATCCCTCACCCAACTGCATTGAATGGTTGTTTCTCATTACAAGAAAAAAATTGAAATGGACAATATTTGTTGCATTTGGAGTACCCTAAAGGCGTTCACACTTTGAAACTTCACAACAAACGCCTGATACGAATCGATGAGGTCGGTGAGTTATGAATACGTCAGAAAATTGCACTTACCAAGGTGATTTGAAGTATTCATAGATAAAGGATAGTCATAGATTAGCCTTCTTTCCACTTTTTTTTTTGAACAAAACAATCGAAGGAGGTGTATTGAGGTATCTCGATTAATCTGTAAATAATTAAACAATCGCTAGTTGCTGCAAATCGTTCATCCATTCAAACTTCACTAAAATATTCCGCCTAAAATCATTCGCAAATGATGGAGAAGCGTATCAGTGTGGTGTACTTATCAAGGTTTTATAGAGATGGAATTTCATCGAACAATTCTTTGTGGAAATTTTTTCATAGTTTCTTCTCTCAATATTCTTCTTTTTGAATGTTACTTAGGATTTGCGTATTTAGCGTTAGCAACTATATGAAGCAGAGAACAATGCGGTGAGTTTAAAAAAATACATTCTTTCACGCTTACAATAAACTTTCTATGATACTAAATAAACTACAATCTATATAAATAGTTATTTCAATAGATTTGATAAGATACAATGGATATGAGACGATAACATCATGTTTTTAGCAAAAGCTCAGATCGTGATTTCATAACAAATGTCATGCACGATGATTGAGATCGTAGGCACAATTTTGCACTCAGATTAGCAAATTCTTCTGTAAATATCGAGTGCTAGCAACTCAACAGTTTAGTTGACAATCAATGATGGAGGTGATTTGTTTGAGACGATAACATCATGTTTTTAGCAAAAGCTCAGATCGTGATTTCATAACAAATGTCATGCACGATGATTGAGATCGTAGGCACAATTTTGCACTCAGATTAGCAAATTCTTCTGTAAATATCGAGTGCTAGCAACTCAACAGTTTAGTTGACAATCAATGATGGAGGTGATTTGTTTCACATATTCCTGCCCATATGGGATTTCAGGCTCTTTGTGCATGTATAGGATAGTGAGCTACAAAAATGGTTCTTGTGAAGCATACTCCCTTGTACAGGGCTAATCCTGCGTCTCGTCTGATGCTATGGATATGATGAAATTACCCAAAATATGTACGTATCGGTTAAACAGTGACATGCTTAGGAAATAAGTCCTTCAAAAAATTTCTATTAGTGCATTAAATTACTGAGGGAAATCATTATAAGCCGTTGTTGTGCACCGGAAATGGAGATTGGCGATTGATTTGCCTGCCTCTGAGTAAACTTCCGATGAGCGAGTTTGGCCATGGAATGATGAACTCCTACATTAGAAGATTGTGGACTTGATTAAGGCGGTGAATGCGAAGCTTTGCCCACAACGGGTGCTTGTAAGCAAGTTCAAAGAACTTGTAAACGGCTGGAATCATTTGAAAAATTGCCGTATAATTATTTCATTTGGTATTTTGTTTTCGTTTTGTCAACGCTGTTTCCTTTCCGCACGAAGGTATCGATCGGTCCTATTCCACAAACTTTGCGTTGTGTTATGTTACGAAAAGTGTGCGATATGCGATAATATATGGTTGAAGTCTATGAGAATCGTACGAATGTTGATTGCAAAAAAATGAAAACGTTGAGTGATTAACGGCTTCTCATAAATGAGCATCCAGTTGTTGTGCATCTCTCATAAGAAGGGGGTGTGGACAACGCTGAGGAATTCATTCGTCGTACCACTACATTGGTCGCGGGAATCATTCAAATTTAGCGATGCGACCCCAATGTACTTTCATTGAAGAAGTTTTATGAAAGTTGTAGAAAAGTGAGTAAACGTCGACAAATGAACGTCTCACTAATTCGACCGTTTTTGCTACTAGTATTTAATGCGTCAAATAAAATACTCAAATGCAGTGTACGCATTAAAGGTATGGATTCACCACGATGCCGTCTAAAAGCGTACAGATTTGTTGCGTGTGCAGCCGTAGCATTTTCAACGGTAGCGATACTATCGATGTGTATTACACTGCCTATGGTTTATAAATATGTGCAAACCGTTCGTCGACAACTACATAGTGAAGCACTTCTTTGCAAGGTGATTCACTTTTATCCTTGGATTATTTTTTTTTTCTGACAAAATTCTTACTTTTATGGTATCATTGATTTTATTTTTTATTTTTTGGAATTTGTGGCTTTTAAGAAGTGATAAATATATTTTATGAGGTTTGAAAAGGATCGAAATTTCTCGTTTCATTTCAGCTCTACTGAAATGTTAACACAGCGAAATTCTTGAATCATCATATTCGCTATCCGTGATGTTTATTTCCCTTTCGTTGCTTCTTTATGAAGGTCTGTTGAATTAAGGCTGGGCATAAACCTCATTCATTCGTGTTGCTTTCTCAATCAAAATTCATCAATTTTTCGCTTATTTGTTCACAGTTTTATTTATTCGGTGTCAGATTACTTGTTCGTTGCTCAATGAAAGCCTCAGAGAGCCTCTGTGAAGAATATTTACCCGCCGTTCGTTTGTATTTAGATTTTTGGAAAGTCTATGATAAGATTGAGTCAATTTATAACCTATAGTACGATCATGAAACATTTTCACCGATTTGTAAGCATGGTGAGGAATATGGTTTTTACCTAAAATATTCTCTTTTTGAGTATTCCTGCACAACTTTTCTTTCTTTCTTTATTTTTGCTTACCGCCAATGCATTGAACCGCTATTTACTTTTCACATTACGAATAAGTGAAACTGGACGTGTAACAATTACGATATAATTTATGCCAGTATCAATTCCATGTCGATTAATATGTCATTGCAAAATTCATTGCAAAAATCATTGCAGAAGTCATTGCAAAAATGCGCTTTTTGTTATATTTTTTCTAAGGAGTTGCAAAATTTTTGAGTTTTCTAAAGCAGTCATATCATTTCTGAAGCGAACACAATTCCTTGTCTCGAAGCACAGACGTATGTGTGTAGCATACAGTTTTGTTATTCGTAACGCAATCACGCAGATATTATTTCCAGGTGAGTGAATCCATGAAAATAGTTTGCACTAGAAATTTTCCTCGTGATAAACTTCGAAAGTCCTCCAAAATGTCCTGGCATTGATACATAGGAACCTCCCTTCTCCCTTCGGTTTCCCAACTTAATATATCTTCCTCATATATGGAGAAAACAATTTCGTAGCCCAGCCTATAGTAAAATTTCGTTCGGATGAACGTTGCTTTGCTCGTACTAGCAGTAATTACGTCAACTTTTTTGTGAATGTACCCATGTTATTAAGTCTGAACTATGTTAATCTATTATCACATGATCTTTGTTCTTAATTTTATCGAGTACTCTTATCTGTTCAAACAGCGCGCCGTGAGAACTTGACCAGGTAAAGCGGAATTTTATCACTACTCACCACAAAATTGCTTTCTTTTGCAGTTATAGACTACCTAGAGTGCATGGAAATGAACGAATTATGTGCATTTCATTAAGGCATATCGCAGCTATGTAAACATTAGTAGGAGAGTGTCCTATGTGTGGCATATGCTCCATCGATCAGGCTAAAGAGCAAATGCAATATGTTCTTCCCTTTTGTCACTGAGAATTTCATCGTTCTGTTGATATGACTGCAGAAGTTGGAAAAAGCACATTTCCCCCACCTTTCTAATTCGCATTGCAACTTGTTAAGGGTCCATTCTGCGGTAGGTTATCCTCAGGCAGTAGAATCGAAGTTGAAATGCCTTTTTCAGGGGTCCGCGCAAGAAGTATGGGTAGAGGTAGGGCAAATGAGGCAAAATGAGAAGGCCACAAACAGAACTGCCCGACAAGCAGGTTATGGAGTGGGCGACGTAGGCGTCTTTGAGAACGTTGGAGCAGTTCGAGGCGGCACATGCGAAGGATGTTGCTTGGCAGGACCTCCTGGTCCGAAGGGTCCTCCTGGCAGACCTGGGAAACCTGGGAAACCCGGTGCGCCAGGATTGCCGGGCAATCCTGGGAGGCCACCAAGTCAACCTTGTGAGCCGATCACCCCACCTCCATGCAAGCCGTGTCCGCAGGGTCCGCCAGGCCCTCAAGGCCCTCCCGGACCACCCGGAGAACCCGGTCCAAACGGCGCTCCTGGAAGTCCCGGAGCGAATGGACCTCCTGGGGAGGCTGGGCCGCGAGGAAATCCAGGTGCACCGGGCGAACCCGGGTCTCCGGGACCAACAGGACCAGCCGGTGAGAACGCTCCCGACGAGCCACTTGAACCAGGAGACGCTGGAGAACAAGGTCAGTAGGATTATTTTCAACAAAGCAGCGAGAATAGATACTTTTAAACGAAGTGCTGCTGATGGCAAAGGCCGCTGCTTTGATGATAGAAAAAAGCTGGAAAAAACCCAGTTTTAGAGGTTTAGGTTCAGAGTTGAGTAAAAGTTTTATACTTTAGGCGTAATATAATCAATCTCTTTTCCAAAATATATGCAATCTGCTCCTCAATGAAGCCTTCGAAATCGTTTTGAGACACCTCACGGTGATTGACATTTCATTTGTACTCAAAAATAGCATAAGAGTACGACGACTTTACCACTGTTAAAATAGCACCTATAATGTGAAATTGCCGGAAGAAAAGCAGTTGACAGATTGAGAGAAAAAGAACAATAGAAGCACACCTCGCTAACTTCCTTCGAATTGCCACTGTCACCCTTGAAATCGGAATATCCATGTGAAGGGGCGATTGATGCATGAAATCTTCACAGCAGTGTCAGGGAGAGTCATGAGAACCCTGTTGGCCTCCGTAAAGATTGAAAAGTAGGAGACCTGCTGTAAACTTGCAGAACAAATTTCATGTGACTCGGAATATCTCCCTTCCCTTTTTCGTCTTGCTCTTCTGTCTTCATTTACAATCTCTTATGCCTCCCACTAACACGCAATGCCAACTTTTAGCCCAGTACTGCATAAAAATACCCGGAAATGCCTTGTTGCACGTAATCCCTCTCTTTGGTTTCTCTTACGAAGTTCAGCTCTTCTCAAGATCGGTATAAGGTGAGTGTTCTTAATGAATCGCTTCAAAAGCAGTCACGAGTGCAACGCATTTGCAAACAAAATGGTTGAGGTCATGTGAGCATTGCTGAGACCCTAAGTCGACGAATGAGTAGATCTATCATTCTAGCTCTGGTCTATACGACCTATTGACTGTGAGCAAAAAGTTTTATTGCGACGTATAACGGCGAAGAATGTTGGCCTATAGTTCGCCTCATAGAAAGCCTGATAAATTAAGTCTGACCAAGTTATAATAACTCAAACTTGCTGCCATTGGTAATTGGAAATACGGCTTTCGGTTAATTTGAACAAAATTCAGGCCAGCCAGGTCCTCAAGGACCCACTGGACCACCTGGCAAACCTGGACAGGATGGAGCTCCTGGACCTGCAGGACCTCCAGGAGAAAAAGGAGCAGATGGGCAACCGGGTACAGATGGGCAACCCGGAGCGAGAGGACCACCTGGCACACCAGGAAAGCCCGGTGAGAGAGGTGTTTGTCCAAAATACTGTTCCTTGGACGGCGGAGTATTCTTCGAGGATGGAACACGACGATGAGAATCATCCGGTCCGCACCACCAGCGGACTCTGTCTATGTATGTTTGACACACTGCCTCGTTTGCTTAGTATCATCATATGCTGGCATCGACTGGATGAAAAATCGCTGATTTCCTCATTTTCTCGTTATGTTTCATTTGTTCCGGTGAATTCTTTCCTCTTGCAAATGTTGTTAATCAGAATTTCGTCGTTTGACAATGTCAGTGAATAAAATGTGAATTTAATGATCCCTATGCGAGCATAAATCAATCGTGATCTTTATAAAATTGACAACACCGTCATATAGATTAACAACTAAGCTATTCGTCCAAAGGAAATAATCGTGTCTATGAGGGCTTAACGCTTAATTTCCAGTCTTTTTTTTTCGCAAAAGTCGATGAGAGTTGGAGTTGAAATTTGAGAAGAACCAACGCGAATCAACCACTGAGCACAAACCTACAAATAATGGTGAAAACTTGGAGAGTTGTAAGTAAACTTAACAAGTTATTTATTCAAATATGCAACTACATACCCGAGTCAACATTATCGATATCAACACACCGAAATATTGCTTTGCTAAGAAACCGACAGAGAAAGAAGAACGCCGACAGATATAAACGCTTTTCTGATTCCGCGAACTTCATCGATCAGTTTCAAAAAATTGGCGAAAAAAAAGCTGAAATATGCATAATACGTTGTTTCTATTTGTAATGGCTCAACCGTGGCAAATCCCCTGAGAGATTTTCCGTTGTTTGCGTTTTCTCTACCACAAAATGGAAAATCAACTTGTAAAAAACTAATTTTTTTAGCTTTTTTATGCGCTTTTCAAATCTTTTCGAGCAAGAAAGATCCACCTGATTATTACGGATCACACAAAGTCTCCGTATGGCGTGCATCATATGAATCGTATTTGATGCACGACAAGTTAGTGGTTAGCGAATTGAAACTGCCCAACATACGAACAGATGAACACACATATGCGCACATATTTACGTGGACAAAGAGACCATGTCAAAGTAACACGCTTTTTCTTTAGAAAACAAATTATAAACGCAAGTTTACCTGCAAAAGTATGTAAATTGCCGAAAAGAATGAAATAGTTTGCATGTTGGCGAATTTTCGGGATTTTTTGGTATCATTCGAAGTTTAAACTTTTCACATTTTGAAGTTTCATTTGCGAAAAGAGACGTATCTTGAAGTACCATCTTTCTCGTAGCACACAAAAGCGTTGAGCACATCGAGCGGTAAGTAGGATTCGCGTAAACGAAAACTTGTTTACACAACATGAAAGTGCATTACAGTTACGACTGTAATTCATACTATTTTCAGAAAGGCGCAAGACAGTGGGTTATTTGCTCATAGGTCTACCGCATAGAAAACAAAAATAATGACTATCAGCCGACGCCCCGTTAAATCCAGTAGTTCGTCGACTTATGAAACATGCCCTCTGTGTTTGTGGATGAATTTGGCACAGCGGTCGTATGGAACGACAAGTTGAAACACTGATGCAGAATAGCCATATAGCATAAAGCGACTGCTTTATAAATGAGTATGAGGCAAGAACGAGGCAGCGTCTTATTGGTTGCGTGTCTCTCATTTGTGATCTACAGAAATATTCTGTGGGGAAAAGATAAAATGAACAAGTAGGAACATTTTATGAAGGGATGTCAAAGTCATAGAGAAGCTTTTTTACATAGAAACTGATCTCCTTTTTTAAAGCAACATTCACCATTGGCGCATCGGATTTGTGAGATCAGGTGCTGGGAACTAATGAAAAATTTTATAGCAGACCAAAACGAAAAGGTCAGAAATTAAGGGGAATGGGATGAGCAAAATGGGGCAAAATTTTATAAAATAGAGCTGTAGCTAGCGAAACAAATTAAAATTGTTATGTTTAGTGCGTGTAAAAGTAAAGGACTTTTATTTTTTGCTATGTATGAGGAGCCAAAATTTGAAAGCTTTGCGAGGATGAGTAGCCGAAAGCTTTGCTGTCGCAATGAGGAACGTCATTTGTTCAGAGTTAAGGAATCACCGCAAGTTGAAAACTTTTCGGCCGAAATCAGTGAATGAAGCACAGAATTTGAGAGCAATGAGAGAGCAAAACGAGCTGAAACGATGAAAACCACATGAATATTTCAGTCACTTCTCTTATTCAATCAGTAACAAAACTGCCATACTCAAGGCTGTTTGGGGTCTTGTTTGTACGAGCACAATCAGGATCTCCCAGTGTTTAAGCGCCTCCTTATATGTCGAATTCACGGACTTCCACACAGATAAAGGGAACAGTTGCGGGCAAGGAGCCCTGCTGCAATCCCCAAACTTCAACGGCAGCTACATTACTGGAGTGTGCGCATTCAATGGACGCTTCAAGTGGGCCCTTTTTTGGTAAGCAGGAGTGGCGCTATGGGATGGACCAAACGTCGCGTTAAACTGCCAAGCTTCACGCTCATGAGATCCAATGGAAGGGTGTCAGCTGATACAGACAGCAGGACATGGCCATGGAAATCGGAAACCGCTAGGGAGTGTGCAACAACTCACCTGTCGAATCAACTAGCCATGAAAATGGATGATGCATGCGCGATGGACTTCGCTGCGATCGTTGTTTGGATTGCGTGTTTCTCGTAAGAGAGGTTGATCTGTCCACAACGTGTAAGAGAGTTGCAGTGGTTCGCAGTGAAGGTATTGGATGTAGGCCCCGCTGGAGCTTTCACTGGTGCAGATCTTGGTAGTAGTAGCAAATGTGCAAGTGAGATGTTTGAATACTGAAGTAGAGAAGGGTTTCAAGCGAACAGCAGATTTGTGTGTTCGGCGCACGCAGTGGCGATTTCACAGTGAAAAAGTGCGAAGATCACGTGGAGTTCATTTTGAAAAAGACTCCAGTGAGTTTTGTGCGCTTTCTTTAACTCATTAACTGCTCTGATCATGCCCGCGGTATTCGTATGACATGAGTCGTCGAATTTCCACAACTTATCTGCGCAGAACAAATCTAGATCTTCGCAAGTTGTGAGTCAAAATTCGTAGGATTTTGCTGGGTAAATGTTCTCCGCAATAACTGCGCTGCTGCTCTAGAAACACTCGTGTAGCATCTGCATATCGCGAGTAGTTAGTTGGTGGGATGTTTCGCTATGTTCTTGCAGCTTCTGTGAGCGCTACCATTCCGGCTTTCACCTTAGTGCTAAATAAGTATGAATTACGTTTCTCCATCAATCCTGATTTCTCTTTTAAGTTCTAATATGTTGTTTTTCATAGGAATGCATCGTTATGAAGAGGGATTTCACGTCGCCTGTATTCGCCGAAACTTTTAAGTTCCTCATTTCTTTGAAATTTTTGCGCGCATTTTCAAGTAATTTGCTTATCTCTTAAATGTCGATGGAGAGAGTTAAATTGTCTGACCTGTCATGGAAAACATTGCATAGACATCACACGAATGCGTTGATCCCATTGTTCAGAAATTTATCTCTATACCAAGTATCTGACTATTTTTCGCGCGTTCCCCAACCTGCCCAAAGTACCTGAGAAGCCCTAAAACTGGAAAAAAGAATGGACTGGGAATGGGATCTTAATTCAGAGCGCTTGCCCAGACGTCCTCTTTTCTCTAAACTGTTTTCCCCATGATCTTTGAGCTTATTTGGTTGCTGTGTTCACTGAGCAGTGATACATCCATCATTACAACAGTACGATCGTTTCGAATTTTGTTGCACACATCTTTCGTAGTTTACTTATCATGAAAGCAGCGTAGACGTCGTATCTTCAATTTCCTGAAAGCTTCGTAAAGTTGAGAAAGAATTAAGGAAGAATAAAAAACAAAGATTGTTGCATACGGAAACGAATAAGTGAATCAGTGTCATTTCGTTTGTACACTATCGGAAAATTGGTAAAATGCGCTGCAATTTGGGGCATTATGATGATTTTGCGTAAGATAACATAAAAGAAACGTCAAAAATGTTGCTCAAAAAAGGCTGCTGAGTGAGGAAACTACGTTTGTAGTGCCGTTTCGATCCTAATTACACAACTGATGGATCGAGATCATTCATCTTCTCTCACTTTAGAATACTTTACGATTATGGTGCATTAATATTTTCTAGTGCTGAGCGTACAGCACCATCTAAAATATTCCCTCTTCAAATGCTCTGAAATCTTTATTTACCGATATTCAGGTTGCTTTAAATACTTCTTCTCAGTAGAAATCTTCGAATAATTTTTATTAAAAAAACACGGACGATTTGAAACTTAATATGCAAATATGTTTTGAATATAACACTAAAGGTTGCTGTATACTTCGTGGCGATTTTTTGCAATGACCAAGAATTGTGAAATATTAATGAATTCTATATATTTCCACAGTATGAGCCCGATATCTCCTGGATTATCTTGCACTTCTAGACAACATCAAATGATCTTTTACTTGATGTGGGAAGTGTGGCTGATAAAATGATCCCCACTAACCTTACAAGTTCAGGCAAAATCCAAAGGAAAGGAATTTTAATTATTCTTGGAATATCGATGTTTAGTTCCTTACGCAAACATTCTAGCCATTATTGTTTTTAATGGAGTATTTGCTTCTAGCTTTTATGTATCATCCGTTGCCTTTATATGCAGCTTTGTGAATTCATGCACATACATGTTATGAAGTCATTTTCATTGTCTGTATCTTAGAGCGTATTTTCGTATATCAGTCTAGAAATCGCCGCGAACAGCAGACTTCTCCGTGATGAAATCTGGTGCATCGAAGCGATATCATCAAACAACTTCCTATTTCCTAATTTCGTGCTACTGAACGCCATCTTTATGAGCTTTTTGTCGTAAACTTCGGAAAGCCGACTTTTCTCTTTTACTGTCAGGCTTTCGGATGTGGTTTTTTTTAGGCAGGCTGCGCTATCTTACGCGCAGGGGCTCAGCAACTTCACTGACATGTTTCGACGTTTGTTTACGTTAGGAAGAAAATATCCTGTTGCTGTGTTGTGTGATATTTCCAACCAATGAATCCTGAACGCTTTTTTTCAAGCAGAGAAGAATCCATAGCGGTTAAAGCAGCAAAGAGGCGATTAAAATCTTTTATTTCGTCGAATATACAATAATGTTTCAGCACTGTCGCATATCATGTTCATATGCTCATTCGCCGAATGCTCATTCATATGATCAAGTGCTTTGACATGGAACGCGAACATCGCGAAAGTGATATTTCGGTCGCTGCTTTGTAGAGAAAAATGCTGGTGGTCATTTTCAGTGTCAACTCGACAACCAACCTCAATCTATGGTTTCTGCACTCGGATTGCGGATATATGGGATACACTTCCGCTTCGTATCGACGGCAATATTTTTTATCGTCCTTATGTTCTTTCTCCGACAAGCATATTCCAAACACCGGCATCATGCAAGAGTACTCTTTATATTTCCATTGTTTTAATCCAGCGAAGCGCCTAAGGCTGAACAACACGAGTTATTTCCTCTCTCCCTTAGATAAGGAGAGAGCGTTTTGGTGAAATTATTCTTCTTCCTCCCCCTCTTCCACATCTCTCACCGCAAACCATCATCAACCTCCCACACTCCTGGAAGCTGATTTCGCTAGGCTGGTAGAATTTTCAAACCAGTATATATGGAATAAAGAATTTCGCTCAACAAAAACAAACGTACATCCTGATTGGTAGAGAAAAGTAGGCCCTTAACTTGGCGCAACTATATATGATGAATTTTGGTTGTTGCATGGAGGTTTGTATGAAGGATGTTTGGTTGTATGAAAATTTGAGCCTTCCTCTTTATATAGTGATAGAGTTTCTTTTTTGCAGATGATAACTAAAGGCGGAAGTAAACACACGACAACATGGCACAACAATATCGTTATCGTTATAAAACATTCATTCAATTGGACAATATTAGAAAAAGATTTTTGCACTCAACGCTTTGGTGATGTGAGAATTCTAATTGTAGTGCAAACGGCAGTGGAAAATTTCGAAAAACGACAAATTCTTCGAGAAATGTGTGGTGATCATTTCTATAATAGAGTATGTTCTCATTCATCGTGTATAGTGAAGAGAATGTTTTCTAAAAATTTATTGTTGTATGTGTGCGACAGTTGTGGAGGCATATCACAGGTTAACAGTTTATTCTTATGGGGTTAACAAGTTAGGTTAATTGGAGTCGGATAGAGTAGGCGGCATTCCGGATGATAACAGTTGAGAGCAATACCAAAATTCTAATACAGTCTCTATAGTTGCTACGAGTAAACGTTTGCATTAAGGTCTCGAAGAATGCAGCCGGTTTTCTTATTCTTTGATGATGGGATTTTTTTTTTGTTTTTTGCTTAACAGGATATTTTTTGACATATAGCATTCCTTGCTCCAAAAGTCAGTGCAGAAAAAATGCTTCCGCTTGAACGTCATAAGCAAACGATTGCTTCTTAAGAACGTCTGTGATCGCATAGGTTACTTTATTCTCACCTCATTAGCATTCTTCGCGACGACATCCTCGAAGTCCCGCAAATTCTGTATTGGTTTCTGCTTATCTTCAGTGCGTGGTTAATTAGTCTTACGTGAACAGAGCGATTTTCATGGAGTGTTAGTTGCATTCAGCTTTTTCTTTTTTTTTTTTCAGTTTCATCCATTCAATCAAACTTCATTAGAATTTTCTGCCGACATTAGCGTTCAGTAAGCACTTATCCATACTCATGTTAGCGGTACTGTTTTCTTTGCAAAACTGTAGAAGTAATTACTGTTGAACTGGTGGAAATGAAGAATAGTGAAAATTTGCAATGCAATCGCTGCCCAATATTGCAACTGCATGCGGGTTTTTTTTGTAGTTGACGTGAAAATATCTATCATCACTGTGATACCACAGATTATTTCAGTATGGTGCTGTAACGCTGTTTTTCGTGGGTCTATCCGAGGATGACGCCGTAAATATGAGGATTACTGAAGAGAGCGCTGCATATCACGATATTATTCAACAAAGTTTTCTGGATTCCTATAAGAGTTTGACATGGAAGGTCCAATTTTCATAAACCTTTGAAAGCACAAACCACTTATGTCAATGTAACCTCATATACTTATGTATAATGTGGTCTTATGAACTTCCTCTTTAAGTTACGTAGCTTTATAAGCAATGAACAGTGCTCTGGAAATCAAAGAGAGAAAGGGGGAGGGGGAGGGTGATAGTGAAGAAGAAGTGCGGTTGCTAAAGGGAAAGATGCGCACAGGTCGTCATCGAAAAAGATCCCTATCGCGAAATACCAACAACATACAGCAATAAAATAGCTAAATAATAAACACGTTGGTATCATGTCAGCTGAAAATGACTATATGCCGTCACCAATTCCACCATAAAACTTCGGCTGCTTTTGTGGCAGCTATGATACCTCATGCCTCGCAGTGACAGTCAATTGCTATGATCGATACCAATAATTTCGTTTCAGATAGACGACTATTTTATCACTGGACATTTGGGCGATAAGATAAATGCCACGTACCACAACATTACTGAACTTCATGGCACAAAAGAGCAACTGCTGGACGGAACAGTTGTGTTTTGGTTCGGTCATAATACAAATATGAGCGACGTTAGAGTAACATGGAAAAAAGTGAATGCGATGGGATGATGGAATATATCCAGAAAGTTCACTCCAAATATTTACATGAGCTAGCTTCTCAACTACCGCTATCTAGTCCAGCATTACGATCATGCAATTTCATGTATTGTTGCAAATTTTTGTGAGAGACGAAATACGTCATTATTATGTATCTACGTGCGTATCTGTGTTTGTCCATCAGCTGGGTACCTGCGAACCGCGAACCGTAAATGCTACAACGATGGGCACTGGTGACTATGTTAATCATATCACTGGATAGCCTTTAGCCTATGTTCAATGGTGACTTATTATTAGTTATTTATACTTGAACGCGTGAGAAATTGGGATCGTTCTGTAAGTGACCGGATGCGGGCACGAAATCAGATCTTCATCTGAATGTCCACACGACCGATTAGCAGCTGAGCCAGAATGAGCCTCTATTTCACTTAACATTAATGCGACTATCTCGCCCAATTCGGTATAGTTGCTAAAAACACCTTTCGCGCTAATCTTCCCGGCGCACACCTCCATCTATTCGTTCACGCGCAACATAAATGTATGTGATGCATAGTTCATTATAGGCATTATCTAAATTGATATGCCCAGCAGAAAAAGCACGTGAAGGGCGGTAATTGACAACAAAACTTCAAAATATTTGTTTGTTCCCAGTGCTAGAAGCGATCGACTGAGCTGAATCCTTTTAATTGCTCATAGATTTTAGTGAAATGAAAGCAATCAACTAAGCCGTCCAACAGGTTTTTTCTGAGAGGGGGGAGGGGGGAGACTGGGAGAGGGGAAAACAATGTCATGATAACCGGTGTAATTCGCATCTCTGCTTTCTTGCTGATCAGACCGACTATTTTCACATTGCCAAATAATTCAACTGCCAGTGAAATAATTAATTCGTGGATTTTTAATGCCAAACTACAACTTGTATAAATCTTCAATAACATATGCACTTTTTTCGAGATCTGATCAGTGCAAAGTAAATGCGAAAAAAAACGGCCAGCAATTTAACTATGAATATTTGAAGGGAGCTTGATTTTGTGGTGTTTGTCGTTGAGTCCTCGAAAATTGCTATCCACTGATTGGTAAGAATTGATGGAAAATGTTTCCGCAGAAAAAATGAAATAACGATAGGGATTCAAGTTTTGTTTCTAGAAAAGTGCATCCTATAAATATAATTGCATAACTTTCGTATTAATAACTTATTACTTATGATATGATGTTGAATGAATATAACATAAATTATGCATAAAATTTACGCGACTAATGTTTCACTTTCTTAGCAATACATATTGTGCATATTGTAAGTATATTTTATGATGAATAGAAACAAAAATTTGAGTGCATCATTTTTCATTTTGCAATGGTTGTTGCTCGAAAGTGAGCCGAATACATTTACATTCGAAATTGGATGAGAACCAGTGTATAACGTTAAACCCATTTCTGCTTGTCTCATCGCAAACCTGGATCAACGAGTACTTTGTGAAGAATTTTGAAAAGCTTTTTTTCAACTTCGACAGCCGAGCAGTGACGATTTTAGATGATACACGGCACGTTGAGCTCGCTAACAGTACTGACAACTTCGACACCTTCCATACAAGATCAAAAAATGATGCGGATTCGTCCATGAATCTGAGATTGTCGGAGAAAAATGCCGCCTAGAGACGAGGCAAAGGCGGAGGAATCAGTCTATTTTGCACTTTTTCAATAGTAAAGAGAGTGACCACGAATAGCGTTCAGAGAACTGCTGTATTCTGCAAATTTATGAGTCATTAGTCAGTGTCTGGATATAGCGTTGAGTTCCATCCTCCTTTCCCCGCAGCCGCATATGCTGGGAGCTGCTCCAACGAAGTGTCTCTTTGAGGTCTCCTTGATATGGTTGAGCGATCCCTTCAGTACATTAGCCCTGATGAGAATCTATCTCAAAACGTCAGTGATCTTCCGCTAAGCCCGTCACATCGGTTCTTGAAATAAGACAACATCGGTGAGTAATAAAAGCGCCTTACTATGTTATGATGGGCTGAGAAGAGGCAAAGACTAGAGTAGAAGACCGACCGCACTCAACGACAAGCAAATGTGCTGGTGAAAGAGAAAAGGGATGCAAACGAAGTGGAAGGAAGAGCGTGGTGGTCCTCACCACGAAGTCAGGTGTTCCAGCGAACGCTCAGAATTCGGTGCAACTCCAGTTTTTCTGAGCCGCGAAATCCTACAAAAGCTGTCATGGTTAGGACGTTTGCAAACTCCCATAACTCTTCGCGATCGCCCTAAAGTAGCTAATGTAGTTAGTGGACGACGAAAGTGGCAGAAAGAGAGGGTGTGGAATAAACGCGCTTGGCGCTATATCATATTCGTCGGTTACAGCATCACGGGCACAAATGCCTTTCAATATATCAACGCTTGAAATCGAACGTTGATATGATTATTTCTGAGCCTTTCAAACAACCTAAAACCTACGACTCCCGTATGTTCCGAGGTCCCTGCCACAGCTGTGGTGGTCCTCTGTGGATTATATTATGAGGCGTCAGTTCCAACGATAATCGAGATTACTAAGTATGAATTTCATGCGTTCCACTTCATGCATAATTCATCATTTATTACCCTTTATGTGTCGCGCCTGCAGACGATAACTCTCGTGTAAGCAGATTCCAGGAACCCGCTTCCATACTTATCTTTATTTTTACAGTTTTGGTGCTTATCCTTGAGCGAACGATTATACCATCTCAAGATATTCTCTGTGAACATAAATATGTATTTATCCCATCCCGCCTTCCTCTACTATATGCCAATGTGTACAACCATGGAATTAAAATGAGCTTTATACATATGCCTTTGCCGATTATTCTCGAGATTGCACATACATGGAAGCATCATTTCAGCATGGGAACATAAAAAGTATATGGAAGGATGCTGGGTAGAATTCGCTGGATTCACTGCAAACGCATCTCTTGCTTATAAACACAGGCACTTATAATTAAAACTGTATTGAGTAGTTAAAACTGTTTTTGCGTTGAGTCCGCCGAGGAGGACCCACCTATCTCGATGTCTGGAAAAGTCGCATCCTGCTCTGCCAAGTAACGACGTCGACGCGGTCCGCCTCGTATTGCAATCGCTATACCTGAAGAAAATAACTTCTACAGAACTTTGCATTAGCAGTCAGAGGCAGTACACTAAAACAAAGGATCTGTCAGTGGAAACGAAACAGAGCGCCAAACCTATTAAAACCCTTGTCCTAAGTGTAACAACCTGGAACGTCCTAGGTCGCTATGCACAACAACTATACTTTAATAACTCTAAGGGAAATATTCAATGATTGTTTTTACCTTCAGCAATGCGCTTCTTTGCCGAGTTCTCCAGTTTTTTGTAAGTTTTACTCAGCCAGCTGCTTTCTGCAGTTTGCACAAATAGATATATAAGAATAATACACAGCATAGCTCGGCGAGTAGCGAACATAGCGAGTAATTTCGAAAGCCTTAACAAGCGAAGAAGGGATGCAATCAGTGATGTTCTCATTCGGTGCGTCCGTCTATTTATAGGGTTGATGGCAGTTTTGTTTTGTCATATTTATGAATCATTGAGGTATCGCACGCTCTCCAGTGTAAATTTTTTTTTTCATTTTTATCAACCCTATGTGAATAATCGACTCTCGAAATAAACAAGTGTTTGAGATATTTGATTGCTGAATTTTGCATGCTTGAAATGTGCGCAACTGGGATGAATGACATCAGACAGTAGAACCATGGCTTAAATTTGCAGTTTGCTGGCTCGACGTTCTTCGAAAATAAATTCAGTTGGAAAAAACTCGTGGATGGGCAGTGCGAAATGCATCATTTTGGCAGCATGAAACATGGAAGTAACAGCGAGACACCCCTTTCAAACACCGTAAAAAGCAATGTGACTGCAGTCATAAGATTAATGATTTTAACCCGCAGATTTTAAACTCTCACCCCAGCTGTCTCTATCAAAATCGAAGGGCACTTTCGTACTAAAATTGAATCATTTTCTTCAAGAAGCTAAAATAAATTATATGCATTCGTATGCTCAGATAGCTGATAATACTGGCAACTGATTACTTAAAATGACTTTCCGCTACCTACTATACACTCATTCGATTTATCAGAAATTGGTGAACGCGAGAAAAATCCATAGAGAGTGGAACAAGAAGTGAGTTGCATTGTTTGTCGATCGGTGCTGTAATTTGCGTAATTTGTCATCGAGTTGGATTGACGGGAAGGGCGATCTTCGCAGAGCCGATCGCTGACCAACCTGTTCCTCTTCGATATGCCATCCTTATCTAAGGTATTTATAAGTTGCAATTCGGTTTCAAAGTATCATTTGCTGATCGTTCTCAAAAATGTTCGCATTGGCAATGCTCGCTCTGGCGCCTATGACTTCCGCCATATTCTTCCCTTTTGGTGGCGAAAGTAGCGGTGGATGCGACTGCACTCCATCACCGGTCCAAGCACATCAGCAGCAGATACCTTTTTGCCAACAACCACCTCCGCCATGTCCTCCTCCTTGTCCACCGCCTCCCCCACCATGCTTGTGCTTGCCTCCTCTCAAACTACCTACTCTTTCACTGTCTCCTCCATCTCTTCCTACCCTGCCTCCTTTACGATTTGGTTGTGAACGCAAGAAACGATCAACGAATGTTGTGCACGGTGAAAGCGGAATTAGCAGCGATGCACTCTGCAATAACAAGGAAATCCGCAAGATTATCCTTAAGGTACGTTCCACTCACTTTAACTCATCGGTTTTCCAACTACTCATTGCGCAAGTTAATTAACTTCTTCCGTTTTCGCAGGTTCAAATACCTCACCTTTCAGTTTTTCCTCTTTCCAACACTTATCTATTGAGGGATTTTTAATTCGAGCGAAAACTGAAGCTAACTTCTTTCCTTATCTCGTATCTTTTTTGAGTCCTTACAGTTAGATCAAGGCTTATTGTAAATAAAGAGGGAAAAAATCACCCCCTCAATGATAACACTACAGAAAAATCGAAATGAACATTGCGTTGAAGCCGTTATTTCATGCATTTGTTATTCAACATGCTACAGGAAACATTCCAATTAGCATGCACAATGCTCCTTCTTTTTCTCACTTGAGCCATCAAATTTCGTTGAATGGAACAATATTTGCTATATTCTCAAATTATTCCATCCCTGTGGTATGTTTCTCTCTTAAAATGACCTTAAATAGCATATTTGCTTGTGCCGCATATGCCGCATTATTGAATCTGTGCTCATTAAGAAACTTTACTCCGAATCGCCGATGAAATTATGGCTATAAGATTGCATTTGCTCTCTCTCATGCTTTTAAATAAAACGCAGATGATGCAGCGCGAAACGTGAATAAACAAAATATCACTTAGTCCGTTTCAAGCATCATCTCATTTCCTTCACTTTGTATTAAATGTTGAATTTTTTCAGAATCTCAACTTGGATCCCACCCTTTCGAAGGCGGCAATTCATTCAGAGTTGAAGGCAAACATGGGCGGAGAATTTGTTGTGATTTGCTCGGAGGGGAATTTCTCGTTCGTCGCTGATTCGTCAGAATACTGTATCGACGGAAGTAAGTCACAAACGTGCTATGTCTTACAGATTTGACCAATCGCATTTAGTGTAAACCTAAGTGATCTGAATAGCTTTTAAGAAATTCATTAGTACTGCTAGGCTATTTCATGCTGAGTGTGTGTGAAAGTACATAAAACTTTCCCTTACATCTTTTCTTGAATTAGAGAATGAAGAGCAGAAAAGAAAGGTGTGAATACAGAATGTTTCACTTGAACTTTTCACGATGTGTGTCGCTTCTCCACTCAGATTACAGAGTGGAAAGAAAAGTCGACGAATTATATATATATATATATATATATATATACAGTTCAACATAGAAAAAGAGTATGGTGCGGTCGACGCACGACATTTCCTATATACAAAGAAATCAACGTGTTGCAAAATTAGAAGCGGAACAAATATTGCTTCCGAGTGGAACAAGTTCTAAATGCAATCAGAGACACCGCCATTTGTATGCGAAGGTTGCAGAAACAGGTGACCGTTTAAATGAAAGTCGAATGATATATAACGTCATTCCCTATATAAAAACTAGTTTCCGTAGAATTCAACCGTTCTGAGTAGCTGCAATGTTTCGTTTGAAGTGAACTGATGGTTCCTTATGAAGCATCTATAGATGGACATATAACAATAATTTAGTTAGCTACGGAGAAAACTGCGAACAGTGAACACAGCCGAAATTATTTACGTGAACACAGTTTTCGATAGCGCTGAGTTCAACATTATCATATAAATAAGTTTTCCTCCTCAACGCCTCAAAACTCAGCTTTTTTATCTCATTCCAGCACCCTCTACATCCTAGTTTTGTTGTCTTCTTCCGATGCTAGTTATTCTATAGCCACTACCACGTTTACTATTTCATTTCAGTTCACGCTTCTTTCTTCGGGCACAGATCAATTACAAATCAACATTCCGCTTTCAATCTCTTAAAAAATTGCCAGCTGAAACCGGCAGTACAGGTCATTACGAGTCCTCTGGGGGAACTCACAATCATACTAACTCAAAGAACCTATTGCTTGAACGACATTTTTCTAATCACTGCAGCTTGCTCCTCATGCAATGCATTTTAATAGCTGAACTTGCTTCTGTGGGTGAATTGTCTATTTTGATCACATTTTCATCTTCCGTATAGTTTAAGAGAAAATCTGTGGGATCCTTATTTTCCGCAAACTGCATCAAAACTGTGGAACACCAGTTTACGTCGAACATCCCTAGAAAGCTGTCGAACGGAGCAGAAAATTTATTAATATGCATATCGTTAAACAAGAAAACTCCAACAACTCCAGCAACTATAGCTGAAGATTCTCAAGAGTCAGAAGATTCTGAAAACGGGAACACCACATCGTGCTCGTTGAGGATAGGAAAGCGCACTCTTCGCAATCACGCTTCACACTCATTTATTTATTGCCGCTCCTCTGGTAAAAGTTGTAAGCGTATTCAGAGCTCGGCTTCATGAATGAGGCATTATTTGGTATGTTACCGGCAGGCGCGCTGAAATTTATTAAGATTATTTCAAGCAAGCTCTTTCAATCAAGAAATCATCTCAAAAAAGTTTTCGACTGCTGAATTAGAATCAGATCGGCTTGTGGGGCTATTCTGATATTTGTTTACTATATTTATGATTTACTGCTATAGATGCACTTTAATATAAGGAGGCAGCAGAAGATGCAAAGTAAACGCTTCATTCGATTTCAGTTTAAAGCGTCTTTATATCTCATGCATCGATTCGATTCATTTCAATCTATTTTATGTAATATAGGCACAGTCGAACGATTTATCGCACAACAACAATTTTGCCTTTCGTGATTGCCTTGATAATACAGTTTCCTTTGCTTTATTACGCTGCAAGAACACTTCATTCCTCCGATAGCGAATCTCGTTGAATTAATTGTCAATTGCTCTTACAGTAAATCGTCTTTGAACTGTCGTTATTTTAAAAAAACACTCACTATGGTCCTTCTATTCCTCATGCTATTCAAAATGTAGAAAATATTTGCTATATTTTGCCCTTTCCTCGGTCATGGCGCAGTGCGCTTCGAGAAGCAAAGAAGTAACCAGTCATTTCGGCAATGGAGGGACGTATTTTTCTATCTTTCACTCTCTTCAAAATATTACGATAAAATCTCTTTCGTTCTTCCACGGTACTGTAATTGCAAAGGGTAAAATTTTGATGATTACAAAAGGTTAGCTTTGTAATACTTCAACAGGGCTTACGGAGCAAACTGTTTCCTCAGATGAGTTGGAGTTTTGTCCTCCAAATTCGGCAACTGTGCTAAATCGCGAAGTTCCTCTTCTGAACGCAGCCGGCGACCAACGGTGAACTGTGAATCCGTTATATTGGGCAAATTCTTTATATCTTCTACCTGTAAAACTCTCAGCGCATCATTTAAAATGCCAGTTTTAGTGTTTCTCAGTCTCATGCGAATGAA
Organism: Baylisascaris schroederi; assembly: GCA_006503575.1. NCBI lineage: Eukaryota > Metazoa > Nematoda > Chromadorea > Rhabditida > Ascarididae > Baylisascaris > Baylisascaris schroederi. The sequence goes on along the minus strand of QEWY01001914.1, from coordinate 45,896 downwards.
TATTTGCCGAATTATTGGAGATGGAAGGAATATATCGCGCATCACGCAAGTACCGGAAATAAAAATGCAACCTATAAAAAGTGGAACGGATGTACGAAGTCAAGCTATATGGATAATTCTCGATCATTTAAACAGCGAAAATAAAAATCACTAACATTTACAGCGCTGAATACAAGATGAGATTTAAGGAGGCAGCAACTAATACAGCAAGAGAAATGTAACGCAGGTAGATGGTGCATTCAGAATGCAAACAAATTCTGCTAAGAAGTCGTACAGAAGTCAATTAAATTATACTCTCCATCACCTCGTCAGGAGGAAACTCGTAACGATTGATGATAGGTAACTTCGAACTGTGGCCTGTAATTGGTGGTATTTCTCTGAGTTCCTCGAGTTCTTCACGTGTTAAATGTTTCTTCCCAATGACATAGTCGGAAGGAAGGAAATCTGGATGAGCATTGACCTCCTAAAAAAAACTGCAATATTCAACTTGTAATCTTCACGAACGATGTCTTATGAAATGTTCGTAACAGGATTGCATATGTGGGGGATTTGTGCTTATAAGGGCACCCGGAAAATAAAAACAACCAAAGACTTAATACAGAGTAGTTAACAGCATAAATAACATAATAATGTTTCTCTCACTCTTTTCTCTTCGTAGTTATAGCGCCCATTCATGCTAGTGTATGCTGTAGTTAAAAATGTTATCAAAGATAAAAAAGTGCCAAAAGCGCATAGGTACGCAAGTGACTTATTTCATTAAAAGCTGCTTAGCGCACTAGATGTGATGGCAACAGCAATATGGAAAAGAAATTATCCCGAAAATCGACTTTTGGCAACTATGTGGACTATTTGCTAAAGGCGAATAAATGTATAATCTGAACCAATTCTTTATAGCATATGCTGCAATGTTGAGCTGGAAAATTCGCTTTCAAGGGAAAGTCTTAGCGGAAGTGATTCAAAAAGAAGTTTTTCGGGCTTCACTTTCAGAGCATTTAGCTCTTTTATAGGAAATGAAATTCAAGTGAAATATGCATAAGACAGGATGAACCTATCAAAACGAAATCACCATTATTTCGGATGGAGTATAGCGAAGTCGCTTTTGCTCGTAAGTGAGATCCGTTTCCGATGAAACTTCGATACATGGATCTGAAAAACCCATTCCTTGAAGGTGGAAAAATTTACTCATCGAAAGAAAATGAACTTTTTCGCAAGCGATTGATCAAGCTTATTCACTCAACTTCAGTTGAAAAAACGCTTTACGATTCTTTAATGATCTTTAATAAAGGAACTGAAATGCATTTGTCTGAGCCCAGTATGAAGTAGCCACTCATACGCTCCGTTTCTGAAAACTTCATCTGCGATAATTGCACAGCACAACCACCAACCAAGCAAAATACGTTTTTTAAAGACATTCGCAATTGCTACTACATTCATCGGTCACTTTCTCCATCATCGATACTGTCCCTCTCTCCAATTATATTCAAAAGAATTAGTTTTTAGCGATGCGTATGTTAATTTAAGTGAAGCGATAGGTTGAAAGCCAATAGAATTTAAGAAGTAGACGAACTGGAAATATCTCCGCCTCGCAGATTACGCCGTTGGTCCAATTTCATATTGCCTTCAAAAATGCAGATTCAATATAGCATTTTCAATTGGTAATCGTAACAGTATAAGAATATCCGAAAAAATTCACTCACTGTCTACTGTAAATTTCCTCCAACTGCAAATCGCAAGTGTATCCACAAATATCGCACATACAGTGCGAATCACAATAAATTCTGAGCCATAAGTTGTGCTAGGACTACTTCATCAAAGGAGTACTCCCCTTCTAATCCTCATCTATTTAACAAATCCATATTTTCGATCAGCCGTTACCAACGCATAATACAACGAATGGTTCTAGCTACGTCCTGCTAAATGGTAGCGAGGTTTCTGAAGAAAAAGCTGTCCACTTACCATTCCTATGAAAGCATTCGGGCAAGCTATTAATGTCGGCGATGCTTTCTTCACCGAATGCTCGACGATTTATCGTTTCATCCGATCGTTGCTGGCGAGGGAGAACATCTTAAAGAGCTACGTTGACATGAAACATAACAATTCGAGCAGAACTCACGTGTTAGCTAACATTTTCAACCCGGATTTATCGGACATGTAACAGTGGAGCGGAATATACGAAATTCACACCTTTTCGGTTCTAAGCTCAAATTCAAATATTTTAAACGTTTTCATTCTTTTCCAACTAGTTCTTGAAAATAAATGGAGCAAATTCAATAACCCAAAAAATAAACTCAAAAAGAAGTCAACCAAATTAAGTTCAAAGATTCAAGTTTTCAATAATTTAGTCTTTGATTTCTTAATAGTTACAAATTAAAAAAAAACTAATAATGAGAAAATGCAAAAGTTAGGCAGCGCCTAATCAAACTATGTAAATAATTTCCATATGCTTTTATCATTTATTCCGTTTCGTCAAAATTTTTCACGAATAGTTGATGATATCTTATAATTGTCCTTATGCGCTTCTCTATTTGTGTAATTCATCGAGTGATCTTCTCACTCCTTTATAACTCCGTCAAAATAAACGAGCATTCTATTGCAAAACATTTATGCATTCATCATCGGCGCATGCAAATATGCATACGTCCATGTATGAAAATATTTAAATACGCAAATATGCAAATATTTATGCATATATCTCCATTTATTGTCATGTGGTTTATATTTTTATGCTCAGAAATTGCTTTATCGAATAGCTTTAGCAAAAATTCCGAGAAATTCGAAAGACAGCAATTTTTTAAGCAATTCGAATTCGAAAATCCATTCCTTATTGGTGCTCACTTGAATAGTCGAAATAATTTGGTAAGTTCCTCATTTCAGCGACACTCTCTGGCCCAAATGCATTTCGGTTTATGGTGATATCTGAGCGTTTAGTCGAGCTACTTGGGCCTTGGGAGCTCCCTGAAATTTGAGAATAATGAAACCCTTTATAAAACTTGCCACCTTTCACTACTTGGATTGATTATCCAAAAGGATGAATGGTTATTAACTACAGCATACACAGATCGCTTTGATACGGTCTGCGCCTCTTGAAAAGATTCACAAAAGCTGGTGGCAATATCTAGCTTCAGCAATAATTTAGATAACAGCGTCTTGGTAATCCCAGCTTACTCACCTGCTTGTCTCGACGGCTACAGCAGTGGTAAACTGAAGTTTTCCCTATCTCATCATTTTGCTGCATATATCAAAACAGTAATTCAGACCACATCATACATACAAAGGGAGCATTATCACACAACATAGAGACTGAGAACGTTACCGGCTATTAAGTAAACTAAAAAATGAATTTCAACAGTCAGTTCAGAAATGATTCAAACCATCCGAAGAGTGCGATAATCAAAAATGAAGTTACTTGCCTACCTGATCTGTAGCTGAAATTGGGGAGGCTATCGATCTGACGGAATGTGTCAATACCCGGCAATCCAACAGTATACTGGCTATGAGAGCCAGCTGAAAGAAAGGCGATATATTCTTGAAAGAGTTACCTTAGCAGCTATAAACGGTAGGCATTTATAGTCTGCTATGCCCAAACTAAAATCATGCCACTAAACGAGCCACCTTATGACAATAATATAAGACTAAGTTTTGTGCATGTTCAAAGGAAAGCTCGCTGATTGGGTGACAAGCCCATCACGCCTTGTAGTACTTAACCGAGGGCAAAATTATCGTCCCGACCAGTTCATAAGATAGAAACTTGAAATCACTCCAAAAACCCCTGCTTTGTACAGAAAAGGCTTCAAGCGTGCATTATGCACTTTAGAACCAACCACTTTCTACACGATGCTCAGGTAGGATTCTGATGTCGATGATGCTGTTCGACCTTCTTCTTTGATTAGACATCGAACTACCTGCAATTCGAATAACATATGCAACCACATTTATATTTAGTCACCTAAAACCATTAAAAAATGGAAAATTTCTGCCGAAAAACGATGGCTTTTTCATTCACTGCTGCCACAAAATGGTTTGAAAAAAGTGTTTTTGCGCATATTATACGCGATGCGGTTTTAATAACATGAGCATGTCTTAGCATCCTCAAAACCTCTTCTTTTACTGCCCCTTAGAACGCACTAGATGAAGCGTTTCTGAGGCAATTAAAATGCCCATATGGTGGATAGAATACTATGAAAAATTCGATGATTCCCGTAAAGAATTCAACAATTTCCTCTCACTAATGCTGAATTTTTCATGCAAATAGAACGGAAATGAGCGATGGATATAGAACATCTAAATAGCTTGTACTGGATGCCACATACATGAAGTGCCACCTCTGCTAGAGAAGCAATTTGGCAACATTCCCATTTCAGCGATACTTTCCGTACCGAATGCATTACGATTCACAGTCTCCTGTGATGGCGCCCTCATCGTTGTACCTTAAATCCAACACTTCCGTTCCTCTGTTAATGACCCAGAGTAGGTCAAATGACAGCTCGTCCACCATTATACTACCCAGAGGTAATGAATGACCAGTGATGACGAATAATGAGGCAGTATTCCTTCATAGAAATGAAATATTATTAGCAAAAAGGAAAACGAGAACCATAGCCGAAGCTTTGAGGAGGAAAAATTAGCGGATAGATTTAATACTTCCTCACCATGCCGTTCAATTATCAAAATCCTCGTAATGTTTACTTCGATTAGAATAATAACTACTAAAAAAACAACAAAATATGAAACTTTGGAGAAGAGCATTTGAAGTTCTCCGAGATTACAAAACATACTTTCTTTCAACCACATCTGATTTCGATATCGAATTAACAGTTTAGAATAATCTATTTTCCGGAATCCACTGATTCCTATTACGCCGGAAAACGTGACTTTCAAACGATAAAATTCCACTCACCATATGCGCATGGCTGCGCATTTATCTGAGGAGTGTTACGGTTATCGCTCGCATACGGTCGTCCCATTTGCTGCTGATAGATGAATGGACCACCCATTGTATCTATAATGAACGAATTCTTATCATTTTGTCCTCTTTTTCTAACAGGAGCACTTCAGGGTGAGTGGTTCTAGTATGTGCATGAAAAGGTGGAAATATAGAAGGAGAGCTGACTCTCTTATCGTATCTTTTAGCTTCTTCTAACATCCCACATAAGATTATTGCTAACGAAATAAAAATTCACTCGCAAATGAAGGCGAATCATGGGGAAACAACCGCGAATAAGAGAAAACAACCTGGTCATACTAATAAAAAACATCCGGAATGTGTTGCGCAAAGCAACTTTTCTGCAGTTTATACGATTATGCCGAGATACATAAGCGATTTATGCATTGACATTAATGAGCGCCTACATTGAAAGTTTTGATAAAAAACGAGGTAGTTTATTTTAAAAAATTGCACGTTTTGACAGACTGAGTGTTTTGAGTATAGGGAATTCTTACACTTATATACCATTGATATAGTTTTAGTACTGTTCCTAAAACGATGAATTAAGAATATGCATGAAACGTTTTCATAAATGAGGACATTTGCATAAAATAGCGCTACCAGTTGATTCGGTGCAATAATAAGTGCTTAAATTGACAAGTGACTTTGAACTTACGAACTGTTGGTCCCATCAACATTTGCGGATGTTGTGACGACGTCAATGGAGGGTATCCATGAGGCACATTCTCAAGAGGTTGTGCTGAGCGTACCTGCCGCTGTATTTGAAGGGGTATTTGATTCTGCATTGCGCCAATGCTACCGGGGAATGGTGTGGATTGAGCAATGGGCCCAACTGATTGCCCCTGGTGCACTTGAGCTCTTATTTCAGCTTGCGTTGGATTCTGTATGAAAGGTGACTGGGGACGCGGCATTTGAGAATAAGCCTGAGGAAGCACTTGTGGATGCATCTGGTTTCGCACAGCTGATGGCGCCATGGCTCCAGGAGGAACCTGAGAAGGAAGACCGCCGATTGGTTGCGGCTGGGTTTGAGAGGATATATGAGGCTGTGCTTGAAGTGGCAATGGTCTTTGATCATGAATCGGCATCTGAGCAGTATGCCCTATTTGATTTATCTGAGAGAACAACGGTTGTTGCATATTGGGTGGCAACTGGGGCTGTATATGAGGAAGTATCTGAGGTCCCATTTGTGGTCCCACAGGATGCTGAGGCCCACATGGATATCCAACTTGCCCTGCAATTCATCTGTATATATATATATATATATATATATATATATTATATATATATATATATATATATATATATTTACATAATTTTAAAAACTGGAGAATGTCAGAGCGAACGACATGTGGCATTTGTGCAGCCGGACATCTGCATCGTGGCCGGAATGCTTGCACGTATATGCTCATAGTAGCACCAAAACAAAAATGTCCATTCAGCCGTCGATTTTAGCTTGAAGGTTTACTCCAACAGGACGTGGTTTTTCAAGTATGAAGAGTACGAGGTAAACCTTACCAACGGAACGGAAACGGACAAATGACGGGAATGGAAAATATCGTCTGATGACTGAATTATGGAAGCATGGAAAGGCGAATGAAGCAACCATACATGCACTAGACTGTAGAACTCAATAAAGAAGATCGAGAGACAAAACGGGTGAAAGTGGGAGTCATTTACCCACGTGAAGTATACAAATCACCAGATGCTGTAATAATATTCGGAAGACAAAATAGGATTTTTGAAATATGAAGACGAATGACTCAATATGAAAACCACTGGCAGCATCAAACTCAAGACCACGTCACAGTACCCTCCGCCCAAAGCACTTCTATGTGTTATCGGAGCGTTACGTAGATTTTGCAAAAAAATGAAGTGAAAAGAAATTTCATATAATTGTATGACAAATAAACGTTCGAATAAGTAACATATAAACAAATAACCGTTTGAAAAGCTACAAGAGCGAAACATACCGAATGATTGATATGGAGGACCAAATTGGCGCACGGATTGATGTTGAGGGAACATTTGACCAGCTGTAAAATTTTCAACCTCATAGCGAAAATGCACCAGTAATCTCGAGCCCCGGTTGGTAGAGACGGGTATATAGACGCAAATATATATGCATTCACGACATAATCATGATAGGGCTTACAATGCGAATCTGTAAACGGCTGCAAAAATCCCTGCGAAACTAAATGAGTTCTATGAAAAAACTGCCTCCTCAAAAATATGTGAACAGATATGAAAGTGGAATATAGCGGAGGATTGACTCGGAGGACCGAATAAATGTATAGGTTGCTGCTGTCGCAAAATCTAACTGGCTGTGAAATTCTCATCCACATCAACAGTATTCATGACTGAAATTCTCATTTTACAAGAACTTTGAGCGGAGTTCTTTTGAGGCGGATAACATAAAATCGCGGATGGTCCCGAAACGTGTTATCATGATCATCTGATCGCATCGGCAATTGCAGCAGAAAAGAAATGTTGAAGAAAAGATATACGAAATTACTCACTGAATCCAGACGTGTGGCCAGGAAAGCTGCCAACTTGATTTTGATTGAAGGCGTGAGCTCCACGTTGATCCAGAAGGTGTGGAGCAGCTGAAAAACAGTTCAGAATTTGCAGTGCAGCTAAAAACTATATGAAGTTCATTTATATGCACCACGATTAATAAGAAGTGGTAAAAATCAGAATATGCCTTTTGGAAGGCATTAGATAGGTTTCGAGAAACCTCTGGACATCTGGCCGGAAGAGCGCCCGTTGCAGACTGGATTCGACTGCTAGAGGAGTGTTTCCCTCTTGGCAACCTATGCTCATGTACATGTTGTTACAATGCAAAGATATTTAAAGGTTACATGTGCATCGATCACTTCTTTATCCTGCCGGCCTTTTTGCACATTTTCACGGTGTCAAACTTTTCGCACTGATATGCACCTTTGCAAACTTAATGAATGCGATAATTCGAGATTGATGTTTTCTGAAGGGAACCCTTAAACTTGCAGCCGAAATGAATTACACACTAAATGGCCGATCCAATGCTACCTTGTAAGTCAATAGACGTCCCTCATTTGAAAATTCCATGCATAATCATCAAAACGCATTGGAGAATTCCACTGAAGCAGCTGAAAAATGGACAGTGAGCACATTGAATTTATGAGATTATCTACTCTAATATGTTGAGCAAAAGCTAAAAAAATTAGTAAGCGCGGAAGTGAAGCTGTTCGTAGAGGAAAATAATACGGAATATCTGTTATATTACCTTGCTGCATTTGTATCGGTTCCGCTCGAAACGGCCCAATTGAACCATCTAGAATAAAATCTGATATTAGAAAACTCAAAGACTCGAATGAGCCCTCATTTGGCAGAACTCAGCATAGTAACAGTTTATTCATATATTCGACGACAGAACACCAGGTCGAGATAACACGCAGCAGCCTCGCAGTTCAACTTCTCAATTTTAATTTTTAAAGCGCTAGAGTTCATAACAAAGCCGATTTATTCTGACCAAAGGATAGAGGGAATAACATTTCAGTTTGTTTTGCTGGCAAAGAATACCTCAACGATTTTGTTTGTCAGAAAATCAAATAAGATGAGGAAGCTGTCACTTCCCTGCACCACTCTGTCCCAAGCCATTATAAATTCTTTCTGGAAATCAGCAGCACAACGCCGAGAGTTCCAAGGTTTGGAAAACGATCAGCCCCCTAGCCTATCTGTGAAAAGGCTAAAGAACACTAGCATTGCTGTCGTGGGAACCTTTTAAAGCATAAAAAACACATTCCTGGAGAAATTAACGCCTCATAAAACGAAGAGCTCTACTTTAGCCAATTTCTTCGCATCCATTTTAACCCCAAAGTTTTCCAACAATTACACCATCGTGGAAATCATGCGAAGAACCTATAAAAGACATTTTCTTGCCTATCCAACGTTTCCATGCGGTGATAGTGCCTGCTGTTTATCCGAGAGAAAAGAACATCGCAAATTTAAGTTTTAATGAAGTGTAGACGCATTGAACCAAATGGCATTAGAATATGATCGGAGACTCTATTTTAATTTTTGTTGGCGCAGCGAAAAACATCCGCGAAACATTTCAACCCAACTACCATTATGAAACACGAAGTAAAAAAAGAGGAGGCGTCTTCATTTGCGACAGCTAACTATCGAGCTGGCAAAGCTTAAACTGAAGAGGAAACTTCAATGGAAAAATGATATTGCATATAAGTATTCCACATCTAAACTTTCAATGGAAGAATAAATGAGAATGAAGTGGGTGCTATAAAAACTTTGTATAAAAAGTTTATAAAAGTTTCTATCTGATATACTTTTCTTGTGAACAGTCAGAGCGTTCGAAAAGGTGCAGCTTATCGCAGAAAATGAAGTATGGACTTCATTGGACCGTAGGCGGTATCAGCTGAGAACTTCTGTGCACATACAGTATAGCATCCAAGAAAAGTTTGAATGTGATGCCTACAGGCAAACCTCTTGCGAGTATATTGTTGTTGTAGTCAGAGAGCATTGGCTTTGCATAATCACGCTGCGGTGGCATTGTATGTGCAGGATCCACTGGTTTTGCATAGTTTGGTCCATTCGTTTCAGCTGCAATCCATTTTAATTCAAGCAACATATGCAACAAGAGAACTACTTTAGCGCAACCTTACCATCCTTCTCCTTTATTCACTCAGCAAATTCCAACAACGATGATTCCTAATTAATTAACCTATTATGTGATGTATGCGATGTGACAACTGCAATTGGATGACCCAACAAGTCGCATGTACTGCGATGTTTGGATTTAATGTTCTATGAAGAGAAGCCGAATTTCTGTTTCACTCAATGAATTTCAATGTTTGCTGGCATTGATGAGCGCCTGGTTGATTTCCATTGACTTTTGATCGTGCTACAAGAACGCATCCGCCCAGTTCTAATGTACAGAAACACGATAAGCATCTTTATCATCGCGATTTACGTCTCCTGAAAAGCTAAACTGAGTCTCGCTACGAATCCTATTCACAGTCATGCCTCTCTATTAGCAAAAAAGAAGATTTCAGCGAGTGGAAGGCCTAAATCTGGAAGGACGCAAGGCTTTTAAACTTTCCGGCAGCTTTTTTCCACACCGAAATAAACGGCTGTTATTAGTGAAGCAACAAGACCGTCATAAAAAATCAAATTTTTGCTTACGATTCGAAGTTACGAGTGCTTGCTGAGCAGTGCATAGGTCACGCCGAGGTTATTTAGGACATCAACTGTCCAGAAAGAAACACCACTCTACTACATCACTGCACACCCCAGGAATTATAGTAAATAGTAAACAACACTATACGTGCATCCAGTAAATCATTTTCAGCAGCCTTACATATGTGCTCTCATAGCACTGCGCACATTCGTGTCGTCTATAATCTGTTTCGACTGTCCCTCTTTTTTCAAAATCCCCGCATGAACTTGCCAAAAGGTATGCCTCCCTCCCGTTTCCCCTGCCTTCTAAGTGAGAGGGAATCGCTGTGCTTTACTTATACGAAGAGATATCAAACATAAGGATTACTATAATGTACCAAAAATGAGAGGAATAACTTACATGATTGACGGCTGCTTTGCTTTGAGCCATGAGTTTCGCTCACTGATTGCGTCGATTGCGCTTGTAATGAGCTGTCGTTGCTGCTAGCTGTAAACGAATTACTTGCCAGAAATTTAATAAACAGTAATAAACATCTTCTCACTTGTCACCTTTCTTGAACAGTATTGTTGCTGGAGCCTTCTTCTTAATATTACTTATGCCACTACTTCACTGAATTTGCATTATTTTCTGCTGACATCTCAAGTAGGTAATCAAATCCAGCCTCCATCACTCACTGATTAGAAAGTCGTTCGATTCTAAGAAGGTACACTTGAGGGATGTTTCATATTAGTCTAAAAGGCTCGAGTTCGAGGAAGCGATTCATTCAACACATCAATATCTGCTCTTAGAAAATTAACTGAATATGTGGGAATGCCTCTTACTTCTCGCTCCAATCACCAATTAGAACAGACTTTATAAATTTGTGTTCTCTCTTCTGTTTCAAATTCTTGATGTACAAGGAACAATCTTATGTCGAGGAAGAGTGAAAAAGAAGTTTCTTAGTTCTAGTTGTCTTAGTCATTTTAAACCATACGCTCGGATCCTTGATTACTAGTTCGGCTATGTCCGGTAGCTGAGCCGCACTCCGCTGCCTTGTTCTTCGTTCCTCTAAATCAAGTTTCTTCTCTGAGTGCCGAGCGTTGAGAAACGAAAGAACGCGCAACCGAATTCAATTGTGAGGCTAGTTTTAGGCTTTACCGCTTTTACCCTCGCATAATGAAGGATAGGCCGTACCTTCTGAAAGTAAGCTCTCCGAGGATGCATGGTTTTTTCTTTCCTCAGACCAAACCGTTTTTCGTTTATTGTCCGTCTCCTCCTCTTTTTAATGTTTTAATGATCACATAACAAAGAACAGGTGTACAAGACTTCTGGGCTAGCATCCAACTAAGTAAGTGTCGCAAGGTCTTCATAATGAAGAAGTTGAGAACTGCCAGCACGCCACTAAACTTTTTCAGCGGTCTTCGAGAAGAGGGGAGAAGGTGGAAAGCCTGGAGTTCGACCCATAGAGAAAATGGAACTTGTTTGGGAGTCCGATAATGAGCACAAATAATCAATCTTTTCAAAACATCCTTCATCTTTTCCCTCCTTCTACACCCGAAAGTGCCAGCCCAAATTGTGGCCTGGAAACCAATGATAAGCGTGCATTCAAGGAACATTATCTTAGTCACCAGTTTACCGCTAACAAATGTGAACAGTACGGTGAACACTGGAGCACTGCAAATATAAAGGAATCCGCACTGTCGCCGAATTTAAGCGCACATTTCACCCGCCACGATGCATTCATTGTTTCCACCCTCCTCTTCATCCCTTTTACCGTCATCCACCTTGCAGCCTCTCTCAGCATCGAAACCGAAGCATCTCCAATATCCATTAGTGCGACAGTCGCGCATGGATTCACAAACATGGAGGGGGCTAATAGAGTGAGCGAACGCATTTCGTTATTCCCATAGCAGTTTCACATCCACATTAAAGATCTAAGGCCCAGAAATGAATGAATCGCAAAATGCCTTATAAACTTAACTATGCTTTATTGATACACGATTTCCTTGAAAGCATATTGCGGTAGGGACGAAAGGAAAGTATGATATGAAAGGGAGACGCGAATGCGAATCGCTCGCAAGAGCAAGTTGAGGGGAACAATCAACCAGTAGCATTTTCTTGTTAGCGAACAACTGTAGTTATGCAGAAGTGGAGCAACATATATTAGATGGGGACTTTCGCCGAATTGCCAAGGATTATTCTACTTCTCCAATCGCTTTGCAAAGGCAACTTTAATCGTTATCTATGTGACGGAAAATGCCGCTTGCTTCCTGACTATCAAACCGTAGCTCAGCCGGTACGGCCGCCATGTATGCCTTCGATGTGCACTTTCCAATGTCACTGCTGAATCGTCCCCTACTTTACGACCAACAGCCATCAACTTTCATGAAAACAGGTAAGCGAAAAGTGCCAAAATTAGCAGCTGTATGGATAAGTGTGCACCCCATCTTACAATTGAAGAACTGAAGTGCCGAATGGTGCAACAGTGTGAAAAGCAATATGCACTAATCGTAAAGAAATATTATGTCATTTGAAGGTTTCAACTGGAAGAGGATCAAACTGGCTTAAAGCCACCCTGTAACCTTTTTTCTACTAGAAAACGACAGTGATACTTCTTAAGGAGCTACTTACAAAGGCTGTGTTTTCGCCGCTGTACCGATGAGATCAGGCAGCGCCTCGTTCTCAGCTCTTTCGTCGGATGAAAATGCACGCGCGTTTATTAACTCTTGACTGCCCTTTTGAGTTGGTCGGTATAACTGCAAAAAATTCCTTGGAACGTATCTCAGGAAACACTGCATTAGAAGTGCCCTTGAACAAGGATCATTAAGATCCCAATAACGCTTTTTCCCAAGTTTAGTTTGTCCTCTGCCAAGTTTAGTTTAAACTTCAAGGCAGTTACAAATCGAAATGTAAGAAAATGAGCGTGCATACTGCATACGTGGGCTAGTCTTTCACATAATATTTCACACAGATTCATTAGTTTTGAAAGAAGTTCTAGGCTTCCGAAGATCGAAAGGAAATTTGCGCACACTTCAAACCGATCAGATCTTCGAATTGGTTTATTTTTTGTAGAAGACCTGTGCAAGTGAACGAATAAGGCAAAACTTGTGAAGGCATTATTTTTGTGTATCTATTATCGCTGGAATAGGTAAGTGAAACAAGCGGAACCAAAAACACGTATCGTGCCATCCCCCTTGACACCTTTTTTCACTTGTTAACATTTTAGTTTTTTTACTCAGTGTAATGCATGCAGTCATAAAACAATCTATATAACCAGCACACCAACAAGAAAAACAGTGGAAAAGATTTTTATAGTTGGTCTTTTGATTACGCAAAGTCGAAAAATGTAATTCATTATCAATATAATAGCAGCGAAAACGTACGTTATCTTGTGGAAGGCCCCATTGACCTTGTTGATGTTGTTGTGGTGCCACTTCCTAAAATAAAAAGTATCACATACTTTGCGATAAGAAATGGGAATAACAAGGTTGCCACTTCATAATCGAAAAGATTGATCGAAATAATTAAATAAATTCATACCTTCATTGGCGACAGCTCGAATCGACTTGGCTGCTGCGGTGTTGGTTTCTTTGTTCTCTGCAGATTAAATTATCAACAAATAGTAAATCAGATATAAAAAGTTTGGAACTACTGATGTTGCAAGTCAGAAGGATCGTACTAATTTAGATTTTTCCACCAACATTGATATGCGATCAATTCGGTTTCTTTCGATACTTTCACAACACATTCAAAGAGATGACGGATAGCACAGAGATGAAGTGCGAACACGAAAACTCGGTTAAGAATGTGACTAAAATAAGATATGCATATATGAATCTATTAATTGCTATCTCAGGCAGAAATAGTCAGCAGTGCCATGTGGGAGGCGTGAAAGAGATTCAAACCCGTCGAGAAAATATTGGAACAGAACGTCAAGGATGTTTCTTATCAATAAGAGAATATTTCTGATGAACACACAATGCATCAGGGTCCGTACAGCATGTATTACCGGCCCTAGTGAAAAGCCAATAAAAAGTAGAAAGCGAAGTAAATTTTACAGATGTCCCATCATATAATCACCACAGAAAAAAATTCAGGTAACGATGACTTCGGTTTGTGTGTACAAATCAGTGGGCACGACAGATGATTATGGGACACGGTGGACATACGAACTGTAGAAACATTTAGGCCGAATGCATCGAAAAATGATCAACCAGTGAATCCCAAAAAATCATCGTTTAAGAAGAGTTGCAATTCGAACTAAGAACAATCTCCTGTAGGTATATGCTTTCTGTTGGAAGCCTCTGCATTTTTTGGGTGTATGGAATAAGCTAAAATAATTTTGACGTGATGCCGTTTAAAGAGCGAGAAGGAAAGGGCTCTAAACGACCATACCAATAACTTTTAAAGCTTTAGAATTAATGAGTGATGCAAGAAGAAAGAGAATTCGGACCCAACTGTACTTTGAAGATATACTCGTTTGAAACGTGCATATAGCTATTTAAAAAGTTACTTTCATTCATCAAGTGGAGATTTCCTGATACTGCCACTTTCGTTGGAGCTGCATGTTGTAGCCTACACAAATATGGACATGGCTCCTCTGAGCTAACGGTTGATCAAATATCTTTAGCAAACAAATGGTTGAATGAGAGGCAAATCGTCTCTATATTTCACTTCGGTATAATATTTCTAATTGAAAGCGAGATAACTGGTTCCTGTACGCTCTTTTTTTAATGTTGCCTTATCCAAGTGAAGTGCTGTGAACGATTCGCTAAAATTGCCAAAGAAACAAATGAAATTTTGACATAAATCCACTCATAAATAAATAAATTAGCAAAATTTACTATGGAATGAAGATCTAGAAGGGAAAGTACCTTGTGATGCTTAGAGGTTTGCTTCAACTCGGTGGTGGTACAGGTTTGTTGCTTTGCTGTCATTTCCTCAATCGTCTCCGCCGAAGCGCCCTCATTTCTGCAAGTGACCAGAGATTGGATAGGTCTAGGGTCACTGTAGTGATAACCACATCAATTCACAACTAATCTAGTGATATTTTTTGTGTCTGTGAGCTATAACAAACACTACAGCAATGCCTCATCTTCCTCTATGTATAAATCCTACCTCGATGCACTATCTTGCGCTGACTGACTATGCAGCGTACTCATCATTCGTCGAGGATATAATCCTTTAAAAAGATGAATAAAAATGCTTACGATAAAATCATCTGAGCTAACTCAAATCGGGAAAATGAAGGAAAGCCTCAGTTTCCCTGGACATAAAATTATATAAAGGAAAAATTGAGACGACAGAATGTCGAATTCCCTTGTGAGTTATTTCAATGGAACGCCAGCAAAGAAAGCTTTTGAAATGAATAAATTTCAGTTCAGCAATTATAAATGCAAGCAATCTATGAAGCTCTTTAGAGATGCATCGGGAGCGCTTATGTCATATATCAACTAATAAAATCGCCACAGAGCTATATCACAGAACCAACTGCACAGTAACAGCAAAAGTAGACGAGAATGACACGCATGTTGTAGAGAAGCATGTCGGGTGGTGGGTAGATGTGGTGATGAGAGGCGTGAACGTGATCTCTCTCGAGACGAATTGGTGGTTGGATCGGTGAACGTGATCAACGAATCTGTCGCGATTTACATTTCAATATATAGCAAAGTTATCATCCTTTTGATCGTCTGCGTCTTCGAAACTGAACGAATCCATTAGCATTTCGCATTGATCTCAATAGCTGCTGCCGCCATTATCGGGCATGATGATCTCAGAGAATCCAAATGCATTCGATTTTCGATTTTTGATTAGCCAGCATGCATGATCTTCTTCGCCGTTTTTTTTTTTTTCATTCAAGTTGCAAATGCACTCGTTCGCGAATGCACTCGTTGCACCGAGTGCAGTACACGTAGGAATGATCGAAGATAGATGGAACGTACCAAATCAGTGGTGAATTCAAAGTGCGAGGATTTGAATGGCTATCATTTGCAAAGGCGCTCATATGCAATGCTGCTCTAACAACAGCTATTACAAGTTATTTGATGAGCAGCAGCATTGGCTGATGTTATTCCCTACTGATGCGTATCACAAAAATTTGCTACTTGTCATCTACATCGATTATAGGTACCGTATTTCCCCTCTCTACGAGATTTTACTGCTTATTTAGCTTATTTTCCACCAACATTATATGTGCTGTTTATTTTAGCACCAATGAGCAGCAGCTCCTCAACTTCGCAAATCCTTTATTCTTATACCGTCTCAGATTTATCAACGTGCAAACTTCGAAACACCAATCCTAATAAGGTTTTGCGGAGGTGAACAAATGAAGCTTAAACGCCGTCACAGAAATTATTCGTTGAAGTAAAAATCGAAACCGACGGCATATATAATGCGGCGAGACCTTTAGAACCTTTAGGAGTGCTGCAAAAATACGAGACGTATGGAATTCTATAGGCCTGTGAATGTCTATGTACAAAACTATTTGAGCTCGAAAAATTTTAGAATGTGTCCGAAAGGACGCTCCAACACTTACGTCTCGGAGGATGTCTCTTGAAATAGGACGCCCGCACTCTGGCCGTATTTCTCTGGGCTACTGCAAACGATAATACGCTTTCCATCATCGGTATACACGTAGAGTGACTCGCGATAACGCGGATCTGGATGCATGAAGCGCTTTACGATTTCAGCGATGACGCAATTCAACTCCGTTGTGTTCAGGTTTGGTACACGAACTGAGCTCAAAACGTTGTCCATGAATTGAGCGTGGGGTGGCAACTTCAACCTGAACTTTTTTGTCATTGAATGAAATAGCGATTTTTCACTGTCACTAGCCTGTTGCAGTCAAATATGCACTGCAACAAAGGCCTACTGCAAGACGGTTATTCTACAATAATTACTTTTGTTTCTTTCCATAGTAAAGGAGAGGGAAGGGAAGGAACATATAATATTGGAAACGATATCGGCGAATAGGAAACGATATCCCAAAGTGTTCAGTCTTTACTCAGTATCGTGCTGCACAAAGATTGCAGAAATTCGGGAAAGGGGATGTTGATCTCTCTTTTGACCTTCCTGCCATTCCTCATCCTCCATTCCAATCCTTCAAGAGCACTGTTTCGCCTAAAATATTATCCCATTCTACCTATGTGTTGGTCGACAGAAGCGCATCATAGAATTTCACTGGCGTAACATGCGTTTTGGCATTGTGAACCTTTGATAATTTGAACAACAGTGGAAGGGCTAACAAATTCCGTTTAGAATCCGGCGAATGGAGTTGTAATGAAAGCATCTTCGAATCCTCGCTAATAATCCTAGTGGGATTGCATGGATAATTCCAATACATACACAGTGCTGATGAGAGCCATAGGTTACGGAAGCTTCTATTGATAACACCTACGAAATACTACATTTATCCGGAAATACTGAAAATCTTGATAACATTTGAAAACTTCGAAAATATAACGAGTTGATTTTTATTTATATGAAACTGATTCGAGTAATAAAGCAGATGAATTGGCATCGACAAGTCAATACAGCAGCCGTATAAGTAACGAAAGTGTTATGATCGGTGTTGTCACTCTCGCACAACAGTTAATGCACAACGAAAATCGTGCATTTGTGAATTACACCTATTGAGCGATATTTCGATTCGATCCACCAAAACGTAGTTTGCTTATTAGATCAGTATGCATCACTATTATCCGTCGACTATCATCGTTTCAAACAGAACAACTCACGCACCGAAAATTGCCCTAAAATCTGTTGAATTAGACCGACCGCCACTTATGGCTCCTCCTTCCTTTGGAAAAATATGTCTTGCCTAAGGATGAAGTAAACAAGAAACGATCGAACAGGTGACGAATGTGAACATCAAGAACGTTGGAAAAATCCACCAGCGGGCTGTTTTCAAGGATGAAGCTGACCTTTTGCAACAGTGCGCAGACTCGTGCGGTCGGACCAATCTATCAGTTCAAGTACTTTGTAGGCTTCGAAGCACCGCATCTGCTACAGCTCCACATTAACTTACAGGAGTGACTGTAATTAATCATATAAAGGACCGCTCTTACATTACATAAAGCATAAAAATTGGTAATATACTATATATAGAGCACTTCACAAATCACATGAAGGTGCCGCTGCGTTAAATCTAAAACGCTAAGCTAAAAACGAACCATTGTACAGCGGTGTTTAGAAGGTTGACTTTCTGCACAAATGGCACATCGGCGTCTGTGACAAGCGCAACGATCGCTTTCGGTGTTAGCTGTTTGAGTTCCATTGATGTGAGTGCATCGTTCTGACCAGCCATCAGCGACACTAATCGGCTAAGCGTGACCTCAGATACCTGCAGAAACAAGCAAATTTCAAGAAGTATATGTTTACGTCAACGCACAAAATTACTACTCACACTCACACCACAATATGGAAACAATACCAATCTCAACAAACCTTAAAGCGAGGTTCGGCTGCGATGTTGATACAAGGTACACGCAGATCCGCACGGATGGCACACTGCTGCAGTCGCACTTCAAGTTGTTCATGCAACTTGTCAATTCCCAGCGCTCCTGTTACCGCTAAGTATTCACCAATTTCACGCACAACAACGTCGATCTGAAAGTTAGAAAGCTAGAAACTGCAGTAAAATATGTGCTCCGATGCATCGTTTCGACTGACTTTGATTTACTGAGGCAGATTCCAACGGCTGTCATGATATAAAGCTTCTCTTTTATGAATTACTGACCACTTTATAAAAATATTGGCATAAGCAGATGCTTTGTTGCAAATGTTCAGCTAACAAAGTAACTGAAATTGAACTTAATGCTTCCATTCAATAGTATAAATCAATCAGCTGTACACACAAAGTTGAATGGTTACTACTTTGTATAAAAAAGTATGTGTTAAGTCAGGGTAATTCAAAATCTCCAATAGATATAAATTGAAGCATCGAAGCGAGGTGGAAGGCACTCTTCAATGTGTGAAGAGCAATGCAATGCGTAACATTGCCTGACACAGGATGAAGTCTTGACCATATTCAGTGATTACATTCCTTGCGCCAAGGAAGCTCAGGATTCTACAATCTGTGCCTACGAAACTCGGGAAATACGTCAAAGAATGCTGTATATCGGATAGACGCCATATGAACTCTGTTACTATTAATGAAAATGCTAACCTCTCCATAATACATCCAGTCGATCACGTTAACAACCACTTGTGGCGGAAAACCGGTCATATCGAAGTCGTATGGAGGATTTTGTGAATCAATTACCTTCAAATCAGAAAATATTAGAGTAGAAGCGCCTTTTGACATTCAGATGAAACCAAGCTCTCTTCGATTGGCATAAGCAAGACAGCAGAATGATAGAAAAATCTGGCTGCTTCCTTAAAAATGGGGATCTGTGCATCTCCAAAAGGATCTGCTAGACCAACTTAAGTCAGGAAGTAGGTCGAAGGGAGTATGCGGGAGGGATGACCATCTATGATTCTAATCAACACTAGGCTTCTAAGCCGAGAAGGATCACTGTTACCCTCGGGCATTACACTTTAGCACCGGTGCATTGAAGAACAAGCAAAAACAAAGCCATCCCAAAGGCGCATCACTTTCGCGAGTTTCATTGCCTATTTCTATGCTGAACAGTTGCTCCGCGACGCGCTATTGCGAATGCCTTGCATATTTCATTACTTCTTATCTAGTATTGCGTGGGACAAAAATTTCCCCGATTCGATGCTACCTTGCGTATGACTTGGGAATGAGCTGCACCGACAGGCGAGTGCATGAAGTCGTTGTAGTTCTGGCAGCGAACACGTATGTCAACAAGGCGCTGGTCTCGACGTACACGACATTCACGCAAATATTCGCCCACTTTCGCGAAGTGAGCGCGAACATCGGCTTCGAAACATCGAATCATTCCTGTAAAGGGAATATTTGAATAAAGATACACCACATGATAGCTTAATTGGCTCAACACTCTCACACGAATTCGAATGCAAACTTAATTCATTAATGACAATATCTGGGCGATGAGAACTAATGCTAGGAAACGGCACAAAACATTACGATCCTGCAGCACGTGCAGAAAAAACTGATGCATGCTATAGGGGCAGCTACAGCATCTGACCTCTGTAGGTGCTGGTGGAGTGTAGTGCTGCGCCGATATCGAATGGATGCGATAAAGTTTTTAGAGATCACGACTCACCACACTTTTACTTAGTCAACATAAAAGATGTTACAATTTTATCGCCTATCTTAATAGCCTGCTTCCTCTTTCACAATGAAAATTAGCTCTGCTTCCCTCTCCTACATTTTTTCATTACACTTATTAAGTCACACTAAATCTCTGCAATTTGTTTAAATATAGATCATTTTGATTCTGCCCCAATCGCTCGCAACCTTTTCCTCAGCTCATTTTAGGGCATTTGATATGCGTAACAATATTTCAATTTCTTTTCCTACTATCAATTTCAATAATGGCGTAGCGTTCACCGCTTTATTTGATCCTCTCTGTTATCCTGCCGAATGAGGTAAACTTCTTATCACTTGCAAACCGAAAGCAAAAAGTCCTGTGATTGAAAGAAGAATGGCAATTTTTCACATGAATTTTTTAATTTTGCAATTTTCCGTTGATCAATCTTGCTGAAGCTTTTGCATCAGAGAATATCAGAGATCGTTTGTCGATAAGAAATTGTTCCTTTCAAAACGAACAACCCATTTTAAATGCCACTTTGTAGAACAGCTCATCGAATCAGATGGCTGATCATAAAAACCCATTTCAACCTACCCTTTGGCATCGCATGCTCCACAAGCTGTATGCTCGAGCGATGATCGTCCCTCCATGCAGCTGACTGTGGAAGTTTATGTGGAAGTTAATAGTGGTTTAGGATGTTAGTGCTCCACCTCGGACACAAGATGTGGAAGAAAATGAACATAATGAGGATCGCGTAGTCAAACAGCCAGCTTTATTTAGCATTGTTGCATGAGTCAGCAGCGAAGGATGAGACGTGATGAGAAGAGAAATAAGAAGTCGAAGCCAAGAGTATGAGCGAGAAGAAAGGAGGAGGGAAGAAGTAAGGTGGTGAAGGGATGAAGGAGGAGAAGAAAGGGCCCCACTTCTACCTCACTTCGATCATCAAAATGCCTCAGTTCATTTGGATTGCGCATAATGAATGAACTTTCCACGTTTGCACTATGTCTATCTCATTTTTGAGCTTTTTGCGCGATAACAATTTGTGACTCTGTGGAATTTCGTATCCATATGTTTTGAAGTTTACTGCTTCTAAAAGGCCTATCGTTTTTGTTTAAGTCCTTGCAAACTACTCGTCATGTTTGCTACTCGCCGTGCTTTAGTGTGTATGTTCCTCATATATCTGCTGGTTCAAACCACAGAAAGCAGCTGGCTCAAGAAAACCACCAAAAAACTGGAGAACTCGGCAAAGAAACGCATCTCTGAAGGTAAAAGCGCTCATTGAATGCTTCATTAAAGTAGCTCCATGGTACTCGCGATATTTGTAGCGAATTGAGATGAGTGAATTCTACACCCTTCCGATTCCAGAGCTCCGCTTTGTTTTCGTTTCTAATTCGCATGTTCCAATGAAATGTCTCTTATGCGACGTATAAAGTTCAAGTTTGTTTGAGGTATTGCTATCGCTATACAGGGCGGTCCGCGTCGTCGTCGTTCAATGGCACATCAGGAGGGCGCATCCATACACGCTGAGATGAACGAGCTTTCGCTACCCGATTCACTACGAGAACAATTATAAACGTTGCTGACAAGGATATGTCTGCGAACGAATGATGCATGTGCAAAGAGTCCAGCAAATAACGTCCCCTCGTTTATTTTGTATGCCCTACATACTCAAATAATGCCTCCATGTTTGTGCAGTATCGTAAATGAGCGATGCACGTATTTGTATAAAGGCGATTTTAATTTCATGCCCCGCACACAACAACATGCATTGAAGGAAGTTGAGATACGACAAATATATTAATATGCTAACGAGACTATGCTGAGTTGAAACATACATTCGTCGAAGGATCGGCATCAGAGCTATCAACTGAAGATAAATATAGAAGAAGGATCATAAGGAATGCCGGTAACAAGGTTGAACTATATGAGTGTGATACGAAAGAGTATAATGAGGAAATTTTTTTATGAAGTCGAGTACATGTATTTTCTTTGAGCAACTCGTTTCTCGATGACCGCGGCAGTGCATAATCAGAACAAAACCAATAAGAAGTGAATGCAAATTTTTCGACATGTTTATATATCGTAATTACCTTCTGCGTTGCTAGATTAATCAGATTTGTTTTGTAGATGTTGTAACTCTAAGATGTGGATTATAGCCAGCAAAGCTATTAGCGCCATTTTCGGCGATTCCGTGCTAAAGCTACCGAAATATAGTCACGGCACGACAGATATGCATGTGCATATAAACGTGCACGGACACGTTACAAATGTAAATTTGAAAACATCCTAGAAATACGGAGCAATAACGTCTCTAAAATACTTTTTCCACCGCGATCTTAGTCATTTATCTTGACCGCTTGAAATTATTAGTATATGCGTCATATGCACACACAACGGAGAGTGGAAATTTAGAGTAGTAAAAAAATCGAGCTTGCAATGATCCTTTTTACAAGACATAGGAATCCCGTTTCAATTTAAAGTTACTGAGCTTATCGGTATAGCGAAGCTTGGAATGAAAACGAAAACTTCGTTGGAAAGAAAGTCTTCAGCACAAATGTAACAACATATGCGATAAAGCCATTTGGTGGGAACACTGTCGCACGATTGAACATATCACGCAGCTGAGAGGTGGTCAAAACAAGACCACTGGTTCAGTTTTTTTCAGCGACTTCAGCTGTCCGTTCCTTTTCATCGCCTCTCAAACTGCGTACGCACATATGCGAGATGATCGCATTAGATTAACTCGTAACTTTTAAGTCGTATTTATTACTGTCTTCAAATTCTTGCTTTCGGAAATGATCACTATTGACCGACCAATCCCCTACGTACTTTTCATCTGCTCATTACCAGTGTCAGACCAGAACAGTTAAGTCAACAAAATATAGAAGAAATTGCGCACAAACCATATATACCTCCTACTTTGACCAATTTTGACCCAATCAGAAAAGATGCCCATTGTAACCCTTTCACATTCCTCTCAATGTTCTTGCGATCGCTCAAAGGTGAATGACGGAATAAAATGGATCGTGAAAGTGATAAAAAAAACTGTTAAATGAATGCGCTAGGGGTCCGCAGCGTCATCATTGACGTCTGTCTGCCAAGCCACGAACGCCGGCGATTCTTTTAAGGCAACACTTCTAGTCTAACGTTATTTTGGGTTGTTTTATGTATCTTCACACCCATATAGAGCGAGTGACATTTTCACGTTTCGAACTTCAAACCCCTGAGGAGCAGTTCCTTAAAAGCTCTACGTATATGCGCGTTTCGTGTTGCAGGCGAAATTCCTCTGTTTCACTTCGTACATAATTTACCCATTGCCCTTCTCTGTGCCACGTCTCCACAGCACAACTCTGGTGCAAGCGAAATGTCATGGCCCCCTTCCGATCGCTGTCGTTTTCAATTTGAGAATATTTTTAGCCGTTTGTAGCTTGTTTAGGCAACCTTCAGTGGTTGGGACATGGATGTTCGGAAATCCGATCTTACGACTGGTAATTCTTTCTTGGATATGTTGCGAAGTCATTCCTGAACCAAAATTGTCTAAATTGCTGCTTATCTTCCGATTCATACAAAATTTCCTCATTATCCTCTTCCGTGCCACATTTACATAGCACGGTCTTGTTACCGGCATTCCTTATGATCCCCCTTCCACGCTTTTTTCAGTTGATAGCTCTGATGCCGATCCTTCGACGAATGTATGTTTCAACTCAGCATAGTCTCGTTAGCATATTAATATATTTGTCGTATCTCAACTTCCTTCAATGCATGTTGTTGTGTGCGGGGCATGAAATTAAAATCGCCTTTATACAAATACGTGCATCGCTCATTTACGATACTGCACAAACATGGAGGCATTATTTGAGTATGTAGGGCATACAAAATAAACGAGGGGACGTTATTTGCTGGACTCTTTGCACATGCATCATTCGTTCGCAGACATATCCTTGTCAGCAACGTTTATAATTGTTCTCGTAGTGAATCGGGTAGCGAAAGCTCGTTCATCTCAGCGTGTATGGATGCGCCCTCCTGATGTGCCATTGAACGACGACGACGCGGACCGCCCTGTATAGCGATAGCAATACCTCAAACAAACTTGAACTTTATACGTCGCATAAGAGACATTTCATTGGAACATGCGAATTAGAAACGAAAACAAAGCGGAGCTCTGGAATCGGAAGGGTGTAGAATTCACTCATCTCAATTCGCTACAAATATCGCGAGTACCATGGAGCTACTTTAATGAAGCATTCAATGAGCGCTTTTACCTTCAGAGATGCGTTTCTTTGCCGAGTTCTCCAGTTTTTTGGTGGTTTTCTTGAGCCAGCTGCTTTCTGTGGTTTGAACCAGCAGATATATGAGGAACATACACACTAAAGCACGGCGAGTAGCAAACATGACGAGTAGTTTGCAAGGACTTAATGTTTATAATTGTTCTCGTAGTGAATCGGGTAGC
This sequence comes from Baylisascaris schroederi, assembly GCA_006503575.1. Classification (NCBI taxonomy): domain Eukaryota; kingdom Metazoa; phylum Nematoda; class Chromadorea; order Rhabditida; family Ascarididae; genus Baylisascaris; species Baylisascaris schroederi. Next base: position 21,171 of record QEWY01001914.1, on the reverse strand, counting down.
GAAAGCTCGTTCATCTCAGCGTGTATGGATGCGCCCTCCTGATGTGCCATTGAACGACGACGACGCGGACCGCCCTGTATAGCGATAGCAATACCTCAAACAAACTTGAACTTTATACGTCGCATAAGAGACATTTCATTGGAACATGCGAATTAGAAACGAAAACAAAGCGGAGCTCTGGAATCGGAAGGGTGTAGAATTCACTCATCTCAATTCGCTACAAATATCGCGAGTACCATGGAGCTACTTTAATGAAGCATTCAATGAGCGCTTTTACCTTCAGAGATGCGTTTCTTTGCCGAGTTCTCCAGTTTTTTGGTGGTTTTCTTGAGCCAGCTGCTTTCTGTGGTTTGAACCAGCAGATATATGAGGAACATACACACTAAAGCACGGCGAGTAGCAAACATGACGAGTAGTTTGCAAGGACTTAACAAGTGAAGAGACGACGCAACCAATGATGCTCTTGTTTGGTGCTTCGTCTATTTATACCTTTCTATTGATGTTTTGTTTTGTCAGTTCTATGAGTCACGGATGAGTCGTACGCCTTACAGAACGATTTATTTAATGTCACGTGAACAATAAATTTTTTAGTATAAAGTTCCGCAGGTTTAAAGCGTGTGCAACTGAAATGAATAACATTGGAGTGTTGATTGATGTCTGAAAGTGAGAGCCTGTCTGTTCGACAATGTTTCAAAATTCGGTTGGGGAAAAGTAATCGATAGACGTTTAAAAAGTATTGTCGCACCTGCATGACACATCGAAGTTACAGCGAGAAACCCCACGGCATTCTGTATAAAAACGGCAATATAATATCGAACATCTCATTCTCCCACCACTTCCTTCAAATTCTTACTTTCAGCTATGACTGCTGCTCACCGAACGATCCCATGTGTCTTATTCGTTTGCTTTCTGCTGGCACCAACCCAGGGTCGATCGATCGTTGGTGCAGCCAAGCTCCTTGGACAGCATGCACTGAATCAAATTGCTGGAGGTGATCACGTGCTTGTTTTTTTTTTTTTTTAGCACAGACCTGCTGTAACGCGAGTGTTTTCACGCAAACAGCGCCATGAGTCTCCGTCAATAGTTTTTGAATGTCCGTCTACCAATTGAACTGATCGGGAAATGTCGCTGAATTCAGCGAACAGAGGGATTTTTTTTTACAACTGGAAGGAAGTCACATTTCGACCAGTCAATTTTTTTGACGTACATGTTCTGTGCTCTCAAAGGCTTCGCAGGAACGAAGTTGTTTCAGCGATGCAATAGAGATTTGAGCCATCTGAACCATGTGGTTCGTCATCTGAACAGCAATACCTTATTTTTTCCTGCAGATTTCAATTATCTTTACTAAACTGCGTGGTCGTTGCCGCCTCCCTAATTCCTATACTTTTTGTGCACGATCGATCAATTGAAATTATATTAGTGTTCGCCCGACTTGATAGATACACTAGAAATATTTCTGTTTTTGGGACTCACTTGATCTCACATTTATTCTTGGACATGAAGATCTAGATATTGAAGGAGTTTTTGCCTCACACCGCTCAGCAGAAGCGATGAGTTCTTGCGCGGGCTTTGATGTCCGTTGAAGGGCTTCACTTCTGTGGAGACATCATTTTTGAAATATGTTGGCGGGTCAGTCAAAACCTCTAGGCGATGATCGACAAACTCCGAGACGAGCTAATCCTGGCCTATTCACCTCCGAGACATGATAGACGACTTTTTCAGGAATCCCAGCGGCGATGTTGCGTGCGCTGCGTCAACGTCGAGAGTCTTTCCAGCAGCAAATAACTCCTTTCCAGGTAAACGCAGAACATTACGCTGCTTCAGACAATTTTGTGAATTAGTGGACGAGCCTACAGATGAGACAGCAGTTGCACTGGAGCGTGCTGCGGAGGAGTCTACTGCAGGGATTTAGATATTTCCTTTCTACGTTGATGCTCTATCGACTGCTTGATGAACCATGTTTGCAAAATTTTGTTATGCTGACTTGGAATTGTTCTCAAACCGAAGTCAACAATAAATGTGCATCGAATGCGGGAGTAACATCCAGCATTACAATTCGAAAACAGGTGGTTTAACGAGTCGTACCATGGCCTGCATCACAGCAAACGACCAGATCCACGTAGACCTCGAAGAGACCTGCGCAACATCAGGTTGAAATGCTTCTGAACACGGAATCATTGGCAGCAGTGATCGTGGAAGATGTTCTTCTTCGCAGGTGTAGAATGAGGAAACGACTACTTGTGGTCAGGACAAATTGAAGTAACAGCTGCAGTCAGCGGTTATCATAGAACTCGTTAGTATTTTCAGTACATGTGCTTAGTTCATCATTGATACGGCGACATTCTAACGATTTAAGTTTGATATATGTAAGTGAGGTTTACAGCCGGCTTGATCCGTAAGGAAACCTTCCTGAGTGGAAGTTCCCGCAGTATGTTCAGCTGCATTAAAAATAGAAGCAAGATAAGGTGAGCTAATAGCTGAGAAGGATATGAGAACAAGACGAAAGCTTGGAATATCAACTTATTATTGATGGTGGGAACATCTTTGTTACAAACTCCAAGAAAAGAGCTTCAGATTTTGAAAGCTCTTCCAGAGACCTCCCGTTGCAAGAGCATTGCAATAGATGACAAGTTGTACTAGCAAGTCATGATTTCCACCAAGTGTTATCAACTGTGATGAATCACAAGTTTCTCCAATGAGGAAGCGTTGAAATATACCAGGTGAATTTACATGATACAGATGTTGGCACTTCTCATAAATGAACAATAGGCCTCATTTATTATGGATACGTGGTTCACATGCGAAGTGATGCGCATGCAGTTGAGAGCACAGTCAGGAGGTCATGAGCAAAAAAATTTCTTTTTTGGCTCGGCCGATATACAACGATGAATCGAATGATGTGAAACGCAGTGCGCCTTTCCAGATATCTGAATGTTTTTGAGTTCTACCGAAAGCGACTGATCAGTGTAACACAATGGTCATGACGCCACTTTAGGCGTAAACCACAGTGCAAAATTCGTAACTATAATCTTTTTGAATCTCGAATTCAAACTACCAAATAGGAATGAGGACGCATTAATGCTCATTCATATGCACAAGCATAACCTCGCAGTATTGCAGTTTTTTTTGTAATGACAGCTGCGAGTCACCAGTAGAAATATTGGCATAAAATTTGAACGGAATGTTCAGTTATCAATTTCTGAGGATGTTTCAACATATAAGATCTATAGCTGCGCCAGTCAGAGGGAGGTAAGTTCTCGAATTACATACGAATAGTTTCTAGCCGCTGGTAAACTCTCTTCTTGAGGAGCAGTTTCCTCGATCAAAATTAGAGATAACGTAAAGATGCCTTACTTTTCTTTACTTTAATCGGCAAAATGTTCATTGCGAATAAATGTATCTTCATATCGCTTCCACTTCCCCTTAGGTGAAGTTGTAAGGTAGCGGTAAGGTCAGGGATGAGGCTCGTCTCCTGCCCATCGGATACTGACCAGTCGATTCATCGTTGATGCTTGCTTGTGACAAACTTTTCATGAAACAATGAAATAAAAAGAGATATTCTAAGTTGACCCAAACACAGCGGTTAATGAGAAAAACCCATAAGGCGTGACCCATTTCAACAGGGCATCTGAAATGCCATAACTCTCCAATTCGAATTACTTCCTCGGAATGACTAGTTAATTTTGCTCCTTTTATTTTGCAACGAAGTTTCTTCTTTATACCTATAACATTCCTTGGGCTTCTTTTTTGATTTTAGTAAATTGTATGGAAAGTCATGCGAAACGGTCGAAAGATCATTTGTTTGCTTACTTATTCGCTTGCATTCTTTGCATCTTTAGTATACTTGAACAAGCTCTCGCTATAACCAATGGGATTTTCGGTGTAGTGGTCGATCGCCACTTCTGTAAACTGTTTTGCCTGTACTCCCTCGCGGCAAATGTCGGAATGCGACTTTATTTTCAGGGCTCTCTGCGTTAGTTACTGCGCTTTGATCTATAGTGCCTTCTCACACACTCTCCCGTTCCGTGATTCTAATTGTCAGTAACCAGTACACTGCGTCCCTTACGCCAGTACAGAAAAAAACATAGCCATTCTATAAAGGCAAAAGACAGTCGCTGATCATGAATCCTTCCATCCAGCTTTCTGCAACACAGTTTTGCGTGTGTAAACATTAAATTAATCTGGCTTCATACGTATACGTTATCGGTTCATTTCGCAAATTGCGTGAACATGAGGGCATCATTCGAGTATAAATGTGTACAAGGCAATCATCATACGTTAGGTGGTATTCACTGAATTCATTGAAAACGCATCATTCGATCACAGACAATGGAGCATGTTGTTATAAGCAACAATTATACCTGTTCCTGCGCTGATTCGGTCAAGAACAACTTATCTACCTCAACACGTGAAGGGATCGCGTCCTCCTCTGCAACGGAACGGCGTCTGCGCGAGCTGCCTTTTATGGCGATAGCAATGCCTCAAAGAAGATAATTTTCACTGAATTGTCTATCAGAGGTTAGAGTCATTTCTGTATAAAGTGCGACCTACAAGTAAGAAGAAAATTGACGTTTTGCTTATACAAAGCGTGGCTAATCACTACCAGGCCAGTGTTTACTTTACGATAATCGTGGAATATATTTAACTGAAATATTCAGTAATAATTTCTACCTTCAGAGATGCGTTTCTTTGCCGAATTCTCCAGTTTTTTGGCGGTTTTCTTGAGCCAGCTGCTTTCTGTCGTTTGCACCAACAGATATATGAGAAGCATGCACATCATAGCGCGACTGGTAACAAACATGGCGAGTGGTACGTGGTGGATTATAGTAGGTGGATAAGGTATGCAGTTCCTGTGGCACTCGATAGATGCTTCCGCCTATTTATAACGTTTCATATGCGTTTTCATTTTGCGAGTTCTATGAATCACGCGACATCATGCATTTTTCAGTCTCGTTTTTTTTGAATGCGACGAATTGGTTTTCTACAGTGGAAAGGTATTTGCGACGTTTCAGTATAATGAGTTTTGAAGCATGTGCAAACAATGCGGATAATATGCAAATATTGAATCACGGGTCGAAATATATAGCATTGTGTGGACAGGATGAAGGCATGATGCTCTTCCGAAGTTGACGAATGGTATGCTAGAGACGCATTATGCCGACAGATGATAACACATCAACATTGGAGCGAAAAACTTGATGGCAAACTTTATAAAAACCGCGACGTGGCACGAAACGGTTCATCAATCACAGCTGTGATCACATTGCTATTTCTTGCTGTGACTGCCGCTTACCGATCAATCCTTTCTGTTTTACTGATCTGCTCGTTTCGGCTGTTAGCTCAGAGGCAGTTAAGTCGTCACGGATTGTATTTAAGACCGCAGCTCATTTATTGAGGTCAAGATCAAAAGATCCTTGACATCAGCAAATCTTCCCAGTTTTCGTTGCAAGCGTATCTATAATGGACGGAGCATGTTTGAGCAAAACAATCATACATCATTTCGTCTTCCCTTGCGCGTTTACTTTGCTAGTTATGGCGTCTTCAACTTTTCAATACGCTGCGTTTTCGCCGACAAAGCGCGAAATAGATCTGTGCAAAGAATGTTGACATATTCATAGGGATTCACATATCGCTGGCAGATCAGCCGAGAAAATTTTAGTGCCGAACGAGCAGAAATCCACAAAAACTTTTGGAGGAAGGGAAGGTCATAGCACTGCTTTGCAACAAAGGACAGTTATATATAGAACCTATAATTTGTGAAATTGAACCTCACTCACATTGGGAAATACCGCATACAACTTGAAAGCAATGACGGCCTTCAAAAAATGCTTTTGATTCAAAAAACAAACAAACAAACAAACAAACAAAAACATACGTAGTTATACAGGAGCAAAACTGAGATCAATAAACATGTAAGTAACCATAAATGTAGTGAAATGGAAGAACAGCAGATTTGAAAGCGAAAGACAATTTGATCCAAGTCTCAACCGAGTCGGCCGAGTTGTTGCAACGCATATTCAACAGTTGCATATTTTATGTATCACCGAGTGCATCGATGAGTTTGCTTCGCGCTTAAATTGTTCCAAACATTAAATTGTTGCTAGAAATCTTTGTAGCAGATATTATCGTTTACAGTTCGAACTTTTGTATACGCTAATTTCTGTTCACCACAACTAACTTTTATGCAATTCATATGGATTGGATTATTCAAAAGTGCGAATCGTGTCCAATGGATTCCAAATTTATGATAACATATTCTCACAGCATCCCATTTTCCACAGATGTATTCGGTTCCACATATTACCTGTTTAGGCTTCTTGCTGTTCGGGTGCGAGGTGCCTTCCAGCGATTCGATGAGACAAAGGTCCTAACAGCTAAGGCTTGTTTGTATATTGCTTAATGCTGTATTGCTCAAGATGTTCGTTTGTGTTCAAGACTGATACTCTGTGTATTCAAAAGTGAAGTGATGATGAAGAAGGTAGGCTTTAGGAATCGATTCTTTTGCTTGTGTGAATATAGCAGTTCGCGGTTCTTGTGCTTAAGGTTTTCTTTCGAAACGGCACTGTTTCATTTCTCCAACAACTCGTTCTGTTCGTAGAGAGACAAGTGACTTTTCTTTTTCGCGTGAAAACCCTTGATGTCCATAGAAAACAGCAAAATCTACTCGATTTTGCTCCTTTTGCTATCTACCTCCCTACCCTTTCGAACTTCATTTTATACATCTAATCATGTTCTTGAAAGCGAAATCAAATCTATTAAACACACGTATGTTGTTTATTCATCAGATTGCACGAACATGGAGACAATATTTGAGTATGTCGGGGCATACAAAGTAAACGAGGGTACGTTAGGCAAAATTTGCTGGACTCTTTGCACATGCATCATTCGTTCTCAGACATATCCTTGTCAGCAACGTTTATAATTGTTCTCGTAGTGAATCGGGTAGCGAAGGCACGTTCATCTCAGCGTGTATGGATGCGTCCTCCTGCTGTGCCACGAAACGACGTCGACGTGGACCACCCTGTATGGCGATAGCAATGCCTCAAACGAAATAGCTTTAGTGGGGCTATAAATAAGATACTGGAAATACTTCATTATAATATGAGATGGAAATGCGGAAGCAAAAAGGTTGCGGTTTAACAATAGCAGAACGAAATTGCTATGTCCCATTTTGTCGTACTCATTACAGTCATCGTGAAAAGATTTCAAGTGGAATAGTTTGAACCTTCTGAGATGCGCTTTTTTGCCGAGTTCTCGAGCTTCTTGTAGGTTTTGCTTAGCCAACTGCTTTCTGCGGATTGCACCAATAGAAATATGAGGACCATACACAGAATGGCTCGAGGAGTAGCGAGCATGACGAGTGTTTCGTAAAAGCTTAACAGGTGAAGATGGCAAACAACGAAGGATGCTCTCGTTTTGTGTTTCTGTCTATTTATAGCGTTTCATCGACGTTTCGTTTTGTCACTCTTATGAATCATGAAGGCATCACACGCTTTGTGGTTTAATATCTTAATACCGTCTGAATAATTAGTCTTCCACAAAGAATGGGTGTTTGGGACAATTCAGTATTGTGATTGCATGTTTGAAGCGCGTACAACAGGAATGAATGATACGACAGTGCTGAACGGCACGTGAAATTTACAGTTTGCTGGCTCGATGCTCTTTCAAAGAGTTGGCAGGAGCTGCTCGATTGACACTGAGAAGCTCATCGTGTCAACAGCATGACACATCGAAGCAGCAGTAAGAAACCTTGCACCAAACACCATAAAATGTGTAACGTGGCACAAAACGTCTCACTGACTCAGAACACCTTCATTCCTTATGTGCAGCTTTGACTATCGCTTACCGATCGATCCTTTCCATTACATTAATCTGCTATAGCTATTGCCAGTCCGAGGCAGATAACTCAGGGGGACATATAAAAAGCTGGAAAATAGCGTCAAGAAGCAGATTTCTGAAACCGATTGCTCCTTTTGTGCCTTCGCACAAGTCGAGTGCAGCGCGATCGATTGCATCCACATGGAATCATGAGCGTGGGAACAACTCAATGCATGCCTTGCACCAAATGAAACGATAACGAAAAGTTATTAAATAATTCAACTCTTAAGATTATATGGTAGCTATGCGGCTAGAAAGGAAGGCTTGAGTCGGTCCTTGGACTTCGCGGAGACATGCATATTCTAAAGTTATAGACGGTTACTCAAAGGCAGCTCGTTATTATTGTCTCCCAATGATGGCAGACCAAATCAACGATGAGCTTTACTCACCTTAATTACGACATAAATATGAAAGGTTTTGCCATCCAGTGTTGCCCATGTCTACTTCGAGAGTGCCAGCAACTCCTTTCCAAATTAGCGCAGAACAGTCTGCAGTTCCAAACAACTTTTGCGAATTAGTGAACAAGCCATAGCAGAAGCGAACAATTCGACGGTAGGATGTTGCGGTAGAGCGCAATTTCGACGTTTCCACTCGACTTGTAAGCTCTGTCGCTCATTTGCGTGACCACCTTCTTTAACATTTCATTTTGGTTCTTTGCAGTTCTCAGGTGGAAGGCGATGATAAATGTGCACAAAGTCTAGGAGTAACTTTTTGCATTATGACTTGAAAAGCGATTGTTTAGCGGAGTCGCACAATGCCCTGAGCTTTAGCGCATCGACAAGTTCGAATAGACCTTGAAGACATCCGCGCAAGAACTCGCAGAAATAAGGGAATTAAGAAACAGTTTGTTAGAAGAATTTTGCTCGAAACTGCCAAAAAATGCCAGTGGAGCGTTTCAGTGCTCAGCCCTTGCCAACTGCTCTCAGGAATACAGCGCAGTTCCTATAGAAATAAGATCAGCAGAGCTACTGCAGTCTTGCGTAAGACTTTGTAAATGCTCGGTTCTGATAATGGTACGCTATACAACCTGGATGATCTACGTGTGCGTTCCTAATGATATCAGTGTAATTGTGACTGTGATAGTGTGTAGCTGCACTGATCTCATGTGCAATAGTTGCACTACTATTCCGAGTGATTGTGTCTCAAGATTCAAAGCACACTTTGTTTGCCATGAGATCGATTGCGTCGTCGATGTTTCAAGACTTTCTGCTCTTTTATGTTCGAATATTTCAGTCGTTTCGCTTATTTCGGCTCGCGCACTTCTAACCCTTGAGTTCCTAAAGAATCCCTCAAAGCGAAGGATTCTACTCCATCACCTGATCCTTTATCCTAACTTGTCCCGAGGAGCAACCATTATTTGCAAAACATTCTTCTGCTAAAGGGAATATGTACCACAAATATTGTCGTCAATAATTTTATCCTTAGAACCATTTGAATCTAAAGCAAACATTCGTTCATTTCTCCAGCCTTTGCTTAAGACGTTAAGACACAGAATGTGTCACTATTCAATTACCTTGTCAACCATCCAGCAAACTCTCTTACCTTTCCATTTCATCAAACTAATACGCGTTTTCATCGAATCTATGGAGGAAAAATTCTTTCAATTTCTTGACTATCCACGCATCCATATTTCAACTTTTTTCACACAATTATTGGGATGAATAATTAGAAGGATTAGAAGAAAAATTACTGACAACAAGAGCACCAGTATTGGTTGTATATGAAAGTCCAACTGAATCAATAAGATATATTTCTCTAGTTCCGTTGGAGATATGCTTGCCGCTTCTTAAAAATGATTTCTGTGTAGGAAACTTCTTATCTTACACCATTTGATTGGTTTATTTTATGCAAATATTTGTCGATATTTGTATGCGATGGCAGTCGCTGTTAATCAATATTCACAACACTCTTTTCCTTTGAGTTACATCTAGAATGTGTGAAATATTTCGATTCACATAATTTATCTTAGTGTGATATCAATTTTATCTTAGTGTGATATCAATGGGGAGATTGTTTTCTCTAAACATGTTGATACAGATGATTATCAATTATGAAGGATACAGAGATGAGGAATGAAATAGAACTGATCATCACCCAAAATAATGAACAGATAGATTTCCGCTTGCATTTGAGAAAATCCTGATCTGCATACGTTTATGATCACATATTCGATCACAATTCTTCAAAAAATTCAACGTTTTATCATTACTCTTGGTGTTGGTTTAAATCCATTTACGTTTTCGATAGTTTCCATCTTTTTAATTCTAATAACAATTTCCGTTCGTATTTATTAGACATTAATTCGGGAAAGCATTTCTTTTTTTTCTTCGAATGACCGTATTTAGCTGTGAAAGCGTATTTGCATTTTGAATCCGTTTGGTCTTGCAACGAAAATTAGGCGAATGCTGATCGAATTATTTCATCGGTGAACAAACACGAAGCTCCTGTGCCCCACACAACTGTGCGTCCAAATCAAACGACGTGTGATTTTGTTAGAAGTGTTTGTAGATGTTGTTATTGGTATCGGACTGCATTGTGCATGTATCGTCTACAATGTTGCTGAATGATGCTCAACATTCCGGGGTCTTTCTAGTTCATATAATACGACAAACTTTTTTATCAGCTTTAAATGTTATTTTTTCATCGGAAACACCTTAAATATCAAGGAACACCTTTAAAATGTTATCACTTTCATTCCTCACATCTGAAAGAAAATAAAAAAGAATTGTATTAATTAACAATCAATTGTATTTTATAACTACAAAAGTTGCTTTTATAGTAGAGTGCACGACAATCTTCAAACGGTCGGCAATACCCGTTTGTATTTGTGCCTAATCTTTGTCCTCAACGATTCGCCTTGCCGTATCCGTAGTGAATATACGTCGTAGATTTCGAAAGAAACAAAACTAAGAATGTAGTGTGTAATCGAAAAATGTTTCTGCAATTGCAAGGGAGTCAAGGATGTTTTTGGAAATTTCACATGCCATTCCACTTATCGACCTCTTCAACGTTCCCCTGTTTCATTGCTTTGAGTTCTTTATGACTGATGTCTATTTCAGGTCTTTGCGATGTCGTTCCCTCGTCATCCTAACGCTGTGATCCTTCCACCGGCAGTCCATGTTTCGCCTCTCATTCGGTTTTCACGATATGTCGCCTTGGGTATGTTTTCTGAAACTTTTCTTTCTGTCGATCGGTTGTCACTCTCCTAGCGCTCTGGAAATCTGCCTTCGTTTTTGTCTGTGCTCAGGTCACCTCCCTTTTCGATGCATTTGTTGATATTATATTACTGGGCAAAGTACAAAATTGTAGGTGTTATAACTACGTTTGAAAAGTCATGAGAAAAGAGTTTTGCAATTGCTAATGCTGAATAGGCCTCAAGGATGGCAGTCACTTGTTTTGATTTCTTTGATTTCGGGTTTCGTCGATCCTGCACCTTCCATTTTTTTTATTGCATTTGAGAATAGCAACATAAGAAAACGCTGTTTATTACAATACCCAGAAGGAGGCAAAATTTAATGCACCTTACAAGTTTCTGAGGATGAAACTTGCTTAGGTATGTGCTTAGCTGCTTCTTATCGATAGCAAACTTTTGCTCTATATAGAAGACAGGAATGTGTCCTCGTTGCGGGTAATACAGAAGACAGAAATGTGTCCCTGTTCGAGAATCTGCGTAAAGAGGCTTAGTTTGTGCGATAATGTTTAGAGAGGCTTCTGAAAGGTCCGCGTGAAATGAGCAGTTTTGCAGGTCTTGGTATAATGTGGGGAGCGTACAGGCTTCGAAAGATTCGTGAATATCACGCAGATATTCGGGAATGGGAGCACGAAAAACAAGTTGCGAAGGCAGCCGAAGCAGCCAGGAACAAGAAGTGGTTGGCCAAGGATGAAATGCGATATCTTATGAAGGTCGGCTCCATATTCCTTCCCTTTTTTACTTCGAATCGTTAGATTTTTTTGGTGTGGTGAATGTTTTTGATCACGGGTAGCGTGAGATTATGATCTCATATATACAGAAATGAAAAGCAGAGTGAAAGTAAGTTGATAACATAAGCATCCGTTAAAAGCCAGTTCGATTAGATAAGTGTTGGTTGATTGCGAAGTAATTCATCGAGACAGTCTGTTATCGGACAATAATTTTCTATGCATGACTGATTTCTTAGACAAACTGAGAAGTGTAGAGTGCTAGCTGTTCTACAAAATGCCTGTTTTATCAGAGTCGATGGAAATGATCTGACTGTGGATGATTCGGAGGTTCGATTTCATAATGCCTGATATGGTTTGCCATTAGCTTTGTATCATGTATGCATGCTATGCTATCGTGATTCGTTAAAGACGGAATGCGTGGTAGCACAGCGGGTTTATTTGCGAGTATGGGAATTGGTCGTTGAGGGGAGTTGCCCACTTGCGCAACATCTAATCTGCACTATTGCAGGTGGTAAATATTCCGTTTGAGGAAGGTGTAACGCAATTCGGAGTGGAAGACCTCTATCGCGAAGATTGATAGATATGCCCTTCATCAGTTCTCGCTGAAAAGAAAAATATCTGCGTGTCTTATCGAATGTGTAGCTAGATACTTCGATTGTTTGTATATTATATCGGCTGTTTTGGTCGTCATCATTAGATTAGTGAAAAAGTTTACTGTAATATCTGTTGTTTGACAATGTATGGGTGAGAAGTGACTTAAATATCTTCTACTTCTCTTTACACTTGAGCATTCGGCAGTATTTTTATTTTATTTTTTTTGCTTGGTAGAAGCGAATGCTTCAGACAACATGCCAGAAACTATCTTGTGCTGGGATTTTTAATTACCTTGCCAGTATGTCCTTATGTATGCTTTTGGGTGAAAGGTGGTGGTCCATGAAGTATGGAAGGAAAGCAGGCTCTCCAACTTTTCGTTGATAATTTGACAAGTTTTCTAGGTTTTTTCTAAGCTGGAGACAAGTTGAAAATTACAGGATCTAACTGAACACAGTATCTATCAGTAAAGGAGAGGAAATTGTGCTGTCTTCTACGATAAGACGGAAGAAAGAGTTCGCCAACACGACCACTCACTAAAGATCCATTTTCCTCTCCATAAGCACCAGTTATTGGTTTTTTGTGCAACCTTATGCTAATGGCTATAGATGCGAAAGTGTTATCACAAAGATAGGATTCGTATCATGCAAAATTATGGTTGATGCATAAGAAGTGAAAGTATTCGAAAATTCGCATAATCAATTAGAACGCCATCAGAGGAAGCAAGAGTATTGTCAGTTATTTCGATTCGTCTTCCGGTCGCATCATTTTAAGTTAGTGAATTTTCCGCATAGCTTCGTGTTTTGAAGGTTGTATTTTTACATAGACAGTATTTTCACAGTATTTTCAGGGTATTTTCACAAGCATCTCGCATAGACAGGGTGCTGAATATTCACGTGAATGCCGTGCAAGAAATAAAAGAGAGCCTGTTGTATTTCCGGTGCTTAGTTGAAGGTTTAAGAGACCTTTTGTATGCTCGCAGCATTTCCATCCATCAGTGTTTCTACTGTTGACAAGAATCTCTTTGACTTCATTCTCAGCGAATGATAGCTTATCTGCATCGAGCATTGTCGGAACTTGGTCGGTTTTATCTTCACCAAACTTTCGATGAAATGACAAGTTGATAACGCCTAATCAGACAGTTATTTGAAGACGAAATTCTTTCACTTCAACTGAAATAGCGGCCATTCTTGTTTCATGTTTAACAGTGAGGCTAGCAGCAAAAAATAACGCAGTCAATGCTACACCACTTACCACACTTGAGTGTTCAGCTTCTGTTGAAAACGAGCAAAGCGAGGACGGTAGGTAGTTGTCGATGCACAAAGCGTCTCAAGTGTAAGAGTTCATGTGCCGCTTTCATATCGCTCGATAGCGATTAGAGATGAATCGGAGCGACCATAATTAGTGCGTATGCAGATTAGAAATGCGGTTTTTTGAGGTGGGTGGAGTTCAAGTTTCAAATGATTAGCTAGAGGAAGCAGTTGAACTGCGGATCGATCCGAAGAAATTTCGCCCATAGCATATACGTTCAAAGTCTTCGCGTACTTCCTTTTTATGCACATCACTTTGAAGCGATGGAATCAGAACTTGCCGAGTCGCGATTTGCGTTCCAATACCACTTGAAGTTACTCGTTATTAAAGGGCAACATAGCGTAAGGGGAAAAGTTTTTAGCAAATAATTGACTTTACATGAGTATTTGTGTTCTGATTTGATTTTGCAAATTTAATTCGGACTTCGAAAGGACGAGAATTAAACAGAGAAAAGATGGAAAGGACTCTTTAGTGCAGATGTTGAATGTTTTGTATCTTCGTTCTAAAAGCATTTTCTCAACGGCATTAATCCGCATATTTATGTTATAACCATAGGCATGGGCCAGAGCGGTGACGTCAGTCAGCTTATCAAGGAGGTTGGGTCGTTGCGCGCCATAGTCATCATTCTGTCGCTCGTCTTTTGCCTGTTTATGGTTGTGCAATTCTTAGAGCTTTTCTTCCAAATATGCATCTACAAAAAGCGCCTACGTATGGTGGGTATTTGTTTTCTTCATATTCCCATGTGCTATCATTCAGGTAAGGTCAAGAAAGTTGTTAAGTTTAGAAAATATCGAATGGTAACAATGATTCCATCAGCGAGATCATTCACTTATGACTTCTTTCTACGGTCCGACTGTAGGATGGTAGATGACCAGTGAATGTAAATCCCGCTGGAAGCCGGTTTGATTATTGCCTGATCTTAACCGAAGGCTGGATTGAAAATGGGTGGACAGAGTCAGCTGCATTTATCGATTCATAGACGTTTTCACCATAGGATATTGAATATGAATGCTTTAAAGATGCGAAAGAAGACCGAAAAGCAGCACCGTTCTGTTTCGTCATTCCAATTTAATAGTATTGTAAACTCTTTCAGGAGATATTTACGTGTGACAATATAGGAGTTTGTTCGTAATAATTTATAAACTGACCAACAGAAATTGAGGATTTTGATAAAATGAAGTTCACCGTAAACTGAGTGGTGAAGAAAATGCAATGAACCGTGCGCGATAGATTGCGGTTTTTGCTTGAACAAGATACCTTGAGGCTATTTTCCTCGCTCTTTCGGCGGTTATTTTTTTGCAGCTTTGTTTCTTCGCTCCTAGTGTAACGAATTTTGGGATACTGCTTTCGCGCATAGTCGAAATTGTGACTAAATGTCAGTTCGCTCCTAGTGTAACGAATTTTGGGATACTGCTTTCGCGCATAGTCGAAATTGTGACTAAATGTCAGTGTTGCTGGATGTTAAAGCGAAAAATTTTGATGCTTTCAAGTGAATACTTTCAAAGTTTACCAAATATAGGCGGGCCTTCTCACAAGCTGGTCAGTATTCAGGAAGGAGTATGTGTTCTTGTTGAGGACTTTTTGAGTCATCCTAGCATATGACCCCAACCATAGGGCATCTTCCACACAAGGTGAGGAGGTAGCATTCAAGCAAATATTTTGCGTGACGGAATTCGTTTGTTTCATTGGCATCGTCAAAACAATGGCCACTGCAGACTATCTCTGCTCATGTTGCTTCCATTTATGCGCCTACAACAGTTATCGTCCTTATGTTGCTATATTTTCGATTCCGGCGTTTGATAACCAAGATTTGCTTCTAGAACCAATGAATTACGTCTGGATCATTGCTATGCTTTCACCATATGTTTATCACGAAAAAATTACAAGAAGACTTTTGAGTGAAGATCATTGCTCTGATACTCACTTCTGACCGAAGATTATCGTTCTAGCACTTGAATCGTTCGAATGTGGTTTATTGAAATAACACAGATTATTTTATGGAATAAATGAAATTTGCAGAAAGAAAGCAAACGTCCCGCTATCGAACCAGCTCCAGAAATTGTAATTCAACGTCGCAAAAGAAAGAGCTCAAGTGCAAAGAAACGAAGGGTTAAGTCAAGCAATAGAGGAGGGAGGTATGCCTAAAATTGTATATACGTATATTGTCGTTTGCACTGATGCTTCAGTACGATGAAAGTTTCTGTCATAATCGCTAACCTTTGTCGATAAAAGTGACTATTGATACCTAACTATAATCAGGTGACGAATAAAATTCTGCTGTTTCACTTGTCAATATGTATCATCGACATATCTTCATGAGGAAATGTTCATTCTCGTCGTCAAATGCGCTTACACAAGGTGCAATCATAAGCGCATATTAAACTGTAACGAATAAGGAGTGAGGGTGATTGGACTGTGCAAAATAAGAGACTAAAATTCTAATATCACTTCGAAGTGAATGAATGACAAGCAAAAGTTTTTCGTTGTGGTGATAAACTTTAATATGTATCATATTAAACTATTCGATCAGGCAAGACGAACGACCGATGAACTTTGTTGAAATTTTGATAGCATCCGATTCCCTGATAGTCGCTGAATGAATGCAAAGAGAAAAAAATACACAAAACAGTTAATCGAATAGAAGCGCATATTAGAATCTTATGTTGAAGGTTATCAGTGGTCGTGTTGAAAAATAGTTTCTTGCGTTGAGCATTAGAAAAAAAAAGAATTTCTCTAGAATGCAGAAATTGAAGTGTATTTGTAGGCCTCAAAATGTTAGTAATATCGAGCATAAAATAGTTTTTAAGATGTTAAAAAGTAGTCTTTTTATGCGCCGAATTGATGATTTTGAAGTGCTAAATAACACTCGTTGAAGCATTAAAATGCCGAAAATATTTGAAGGCATTTAGGTGCCAAAGGTACTCAACTGGATGGACCTAAGTTCGTTCCGACGTCAAGCCTTATTAATATTTGCGTTTTAGGCAGTCATGGGAATCCGAGCCAAGCAAGAAGGCCACTGTGCACCTTTCGTTAAGTCACGATGATGTCGAAGAAGCGGTGAGTGGCTCGCAGAAGAAGGCAACGAAAGGACAGCCAGAGGTATAGTTAGTATGACTGACGTAATTGAAGAAATAGGACGGTTTCGTCCTATTTCAGCTTACAAATAACGGTTTCGCTTGCGTAACTGAGGTCGGGACTGACTGAACTACCCATATAACAAATCAGACTGACTGAACTACCCATATAACAGAAAATTTTGCATATCTTTATGTTTTACCATTCACATTTGATGGGAAACTCCATTGAAGGTGACCAAAAAGAAGGAGGAAAAGACTGACAGCAGCTCACAAACAGAATGGAGTATAAAGCCGATGTGCCAAGCAGTACCGAAAGATTCTCTTCGAGTCGCCAGTCCGCCTCATCTTGTACCGCTTGCTGATAGTGGTGATGGTTAGCATATGCGTAAACGTCTTTTTTTCCTATAAAGTAAGGAATGGTTTTCTTTCAAAGACAAGTTCTGCTAGCTATGCAGGTTCGAAGAATTCGATTGACAGTATACGTTTCTGTGCACTATTTGCAAAGTTTTATAAAAATGCAAAGGATAAGTCATGCTCGTATCCACCTGTGCGGCAATTTATATTCGTGATCCGTAAAGACAGTGATGATGAACTCTGATGAACATAACGTGGAAAAGATGAAACGCCAATTTTTGGACATGACAAAAACTGGCGGAAATTACCGAATCAGCGGTGAATTGGCATCAATATTCGTTCAAGAGTTGCCGACGCCACAGAATTCGCTGCCAGTATGCATCATAGCCTGCGTTTTAGAACATTCTATGCCTCTTTTTTTCTGACAGTTTTGAGGATAGGTTGTGAGAAATTAATTACACTCGAAAATTTGCGGACGAAAATATATTTCACACCTAGTGGTAGAAAAGTTCTTGAGATGAAGGTAAAAATCTCGATCAGAGATTTTTACAATATGATCCTCGGTAGCAAAAAACATCTTAAGTATCGCCTCATTTTTTGGATATTTGTTTTTCAATGTGAATTGCGATTTTTGAGTCGGATTTTTTCGCAGTAATCGCATAATTGCAATTCGTATCCTGCAGAGGTACTTTCAGCCAGTAATATTCCTATAAAGTAAGGAATGATTTTTTTTTCAAACTAGAGAGCAGGAAATGACGGCATCATATCTTACAGGCACAACAGTGCGAAATATTTGCAGGTGAAAGAGTTCCGGTTCCAGAATCCAGTAGGGACTCATCTGCCATTCGCGAGGCTATTGCTAAGGATTCTCTAATGCAGGTTTCATCTGCGGCACCACTTATCCCGGTTCCACAGAGTGGTAGGTTTTTAAAGTTTGGTGGCAAATAATTGATGACCTGTAATCAAATAAAAGTTATCTTAGTGAAAAAATGGTTACTTTCGAGAGTGACTTCCAAAGAAGCCTTCAAAAAAAACTTCATTTGTGAAAAATTTCGAAAAATTTATGTTGCGCTCTTGCGTTCTATGATTAATTCCTTCCTTGAGAAAAGAATATGCCCAACGAGTATTCTAAAGTTTGAAAACATAATAAGACATTTTCTTAGAAAGCTTGTTAGAACGGAGGAGCGCAAAAATATTAGAAGGGAACAAGATGATAGAAATATGAGATGAGTGAATTCCTAATATTGCTGCACGACTGTTGACAAAGATCACAGATAGTTGCAAATATTTCAAAATAAAGGAAGTTTTCTCAAGTGCTAGACTTCGTTGTTATGATATTGATAGTAGGCATCACAATAAATCATTAATTTTCGATCTGCCAATAACTTCTTGACGGACTTTCATATTTTACTGCGTACAGCTTCACAGATGGAAATGGTGGCATGACAAATGGAAAATCATAGTAGAAAACAGAGGCAAAAAAAACCTTTTATTATGCTAATTTCTTTTTTGAGTTCCTTTGAAGATCTACGACGACTCTTTATGCTATGCTTTCTAATTGTGATGCCGATCAAAGCCTGCAGTAATGCCTAATGCTTTCCTCACCAATGCGTAATCTGATGTAGTTAGCTTGTCAAGATCTAAACTCATCGTGTTTGCGTTATGCTCGCTAATCGATGTTCCAAAGTTGTGATACACGATGAACGATCACGAGAGGGCATGAAATCCGTTAACACTTTAAAAAATTCGCCAAACGAGCAGCTATGATTGCAATTTTTTCTTCTTAAATTACTGCTTTTCATGGCTTGCTTCCCCAAGTTTCTTTTTCCTTCATAATGTTATATGGGCTAAGAGAATTTAATTCATTTACTTATTTATTTTAAAAAATTCGTGATTAATATAGCGCCGAATGTTGCTGAATGGAAGAGAACGGGGAGATAATTATGAAGTCTCCACTGGAATTTTCTCTTATTTCAAGCATTCTCTTATAGGATCTGATTCATCGGAAACGCTTAGCAGAAAATCTGCACAATATTCCTCAGGAAAGGACAAGAACAGCGACAAGTATGTTGACTGAGTTTTGCATATAATTGTTTTAAAACATTAAAGCAGGTACAAGTATAAGGTGTAAGATACAAGAAGGGCGTAGAAGACTGTTGTGGCTCATTTTATATGTTTCCGTCCGTACTTATGCAAAAATTTCGAGATGCTAGTAATTTTTCCTGTCAAGAACGAACAATGTTTCCTCTCTGTTCTTATTTGCTTGCCCAAGTGTGCTGGCCTGTTATCATACCACACAGGCGGTGGGTGGTATGCATCGGCACGAAACGACATACACGACTACCTTTACATTTTTTTTCCGTTGAGAACGAGTGAGAGTAGCGATGTTGAGCGAGCGATCAAATAGACTAGACGGGATAACAGTGGAAAATGTCACCAGCAATGATTTGTCGTCATTGTGAACGAAATTGTTGAATGATGAATAACATGTGACTCCAGCAAACGTAGCTTAGCGCGAAAGTGGCCGTCGAGAGGACTAGCTTAATCTGGTGAGCAAGGGTTTTTTCAAGGATAAGCAACAGTTCAAGGAATTACTATGCTGTATTCCTGTCCGGAAGAAAACAATTTGTCCTCTACATTTTGAGTTATGTCTGTGCCTTTCATAGAAACCAATAAAGAATAACCGTTCCGCTGGATTCAAGTTATATTGCTGTAACTTATTTTATCCAGTAAACTGAACTCGATATATGTCATATGCACCTCTTTACCTCATTGCAAAGACGAAGAAATAACCTTCATATTTTGAATACGCATGAACCCAAGTGTATCCATCTTCTTCCCTTATAGTTTATTCATCCTTAACTTGCGAATCCCTCGCATGCACGCGTTTGAGTAAGCGCTTATACGTATGTGTGCGTGCGTGCGCTTATTTATATGTCTGCGTATGTGCATGAAATTTATTCCTCGGCCCGCCAAAGCAGGCGGGAGTGGAGTGGTTCGTCCCGCCCAGGGAAATTCTGTTTTTGAAATCAGGTTAATGTTGGAATTCTCGCGCTTTTGAAGCCATCGTCACCTCCCCTCCCTCCTGCAGAAGGCAAACCCCTATATCCTGCGGCCTACAAGAATTAAAAAGATGTTTCTCAGAACAGTTTCCTAGTCAGTTAGATATTTTTAACTCACTTGATTGGCTTGAGAAAACACTCCTTTGTCCTGATTTGTGGCTAAAGCGTAAAAAACGCCGAACCTCGAATACCTAAAAATCGTATCAGCTGCTTTAAAACAGAGTTCCTTATTCCTCAAATACTACCTCCGCTTAAGTAGCATCACTCGTGATCCACCAGAGGTGGATGGCAATTTACTGATAATACTTTCAAAAAAGCTTCTATACTACAACGACATCATTCCTTGGTACATATTGAGAAGAAATAGCCGTTTAAATGATACTATGTGTATCGTCGTGGGTGCACGTCTTTAGGAACCCACGATTGCCCTAGGTTTCCTTATTAACAATCATTCACCTACCCAACCAATGATTATGCAACGAAACTCAACTAACGAACTCAAAAATCATCTTTGGATACTCAATACGAGCCTTCGTTGAGTTCATAGCACCATGAGCTATAGATTCTCATGGAGTTCGGCATAGTCTCAAGCGAACGTCAAGTATACGAAGGTGTTTATTTAGTTCGCTTAAATTTTGAGTAAAAAACTTATTGTAGCCGCGGTGATTTATCGGTAGAGGTGAGTGGGAGCGCGGAAGCGGGAGCGATTCTCAACGACCAAAAGGCAGCCGAGAAGGCGCAGAAGCTACAGTTATCCTAGGGAGATCGATGTTTTAAAATGTGCTTCCTTTCATTCGCTCTGCTTGTCACGTATCCATAAATAAACATTTTCTTCCTGAAAATCCTATCAGATTGCTAACGAAGGCGTTTCAAGGTACTTCGCTGCGTTTCGAACGTTTCGAACGTTTCGAACGCTGCGAACTTGCGCAAACATTGCAGACACTGCCAACCTGCGGGAACTTCGCCAACACTGCGAA
>QEWY01001909.1:69703-102609 GCA_006503575.1 Baylisascaris schroederi | reverse complement strand
AAAGCAAAATAAAACGATTTCTAGTGGTAGATTGCAGATATTATTTTTTCTATATCGATGGCAGTTTTGTTTCTTATAAAAGTTTCTAGCTTCTGAATCATTGCATCTCTTGGATCCTCTCCGCGCCCATACCGACTAATCAACAACCCACTTGTCCGTATAAACGTACCCTTCCATGCATCCTTTCTTGTCTGTTCGAACTTCTTTGTTTCTTCTTTTTTTTTTCAAACTTTATAATCCAGCAATCATAAAACTAAACAATAGATTATCGACCTAAACGTTGTTCTTATCAAGTAAAATAGGATACTGTAAGTGATCATAAGACCTAACACTGAATGGATAGCCCTATATGTCAATTTAATGGCCTAGTCCACTAGTTATCATTACTAAATGCAAAACTATGAATGGAAACGGTTTCTTACTTCCGGTGAGGCATATAGCACACTTGCACCGGATGTCTGAATCGTCTTGAACGCTTATAAAGACCGACATATTTGCACAATACAAAGATTATCGCTAACGTCGGGCAATTCAAAAATTGTATTGAGCAAATAGTATTTAACGTTATTTTTCACACTGGGCAAACATATTTTACTTTCATTTCTCATATATATATCGAGTAGAAAGACGATGCACATTTCTACGAGTGAAAAGACTATGGGAATCGCGTCGCATAGAGACAATTAAGGATACTCAACGAAAGACATAAGGGAAGAAGAAAGCGCATCATAGAGGGGGATACGTAAAACAACTTTGCCCACCTGGTTAACAAATCACTTTTCTCGACAATATTAACTTCATCTTACAGTATCACTTAATTTATTACCTCTAATTACAGTAAACTTTTGATTTCTTCATAATTGGCATCAAAAAACAAAAACATTATTATTATTATTATTACAAACAATGAAATTCCACACATAAAAGTAGATGACATCAGATTTTTCAAGTGACAATTCCAATCACATCAATAAGTATCTGGGCAAATTTCAGAATGACCATGACTGGTACCATATCCCATCAGATCATAACACTGAAAAATCACGAACTTCCAAAGAAAGAAATTCCTTTAAATCATTAAATTATTTAAATCACCAAATAAAGCAACTAATAATATGTCTATTACAACAACATCGATGTTACTTCACTTATTGATACTATCAGCACCCGATCGCTGATTCATTCCTGTATCCACATCAAATGATAAAATACACTTCATAATCCCACATGAGCACAAGTGGCACACCACAGAACTGAAGCAAGGGATCAAGACCTTTACTTCTTGTAGAGGACGTCATAATGTCCAGGACGGTAGAGGAAGAAAAGGCGAGGAGGACGTCCCTCAACAATGAAATCGTAGTGACGTCCCCCATCGGGTGCTGCCGATCGGTCCATATATTCGATGCGAATCGACACCTCTGCAAATGTGCAACGAGTCAATCATAAATAACATCTCAAAAAATCACCGTACCAAATCACGAATGAATCCTTACTTACGATATAGACTGTATGCATAAACAAGTGCGCGATACTACTTAGGAACGGCCTTGGCTGAAGGTACCAACGGGTTAAAATTGCACAGCAGATATCTTCCACCCTGGGGTTGAAGGATTTCAAAGAATATCCAGCAAATTAAGCAATCTTGCGCTAATTTTTGGCAACGTGAAATGCTCAAATCCATGTTTCAGTGGAAATCTAACTTCTTAGAGTCTTTTTTGTGGTCACATCCTATCAATAATCATCCGACCCGTAAAAGAACAAAATTCCACCACAATAAATAATCCCCTCACTAATAGCACGAAGAACGAAGTGAGATAAACCAACGGATCGCATTTGTTAGAGCGATAATGCCGAGATGATCGCAATCCTTCCACATCGGTTCAATTTCATCTCTACAGAATTGCTCTATATTTCGGCCTCCTTCAATAAATCCCTCGTAGAGCAACGAGTTATCGCGAAGATAACCCGAAGTCACCAACCTAAACTATATGGTGTAATTCTATTTATAGTGACCACTTAAACTTGCCACCATATAGACCTGCATTGTCAAATAAAATTCACTACACTTATAAATGTGAACGGATTAAAATATTTGGTGAATTCAATATTCAAGGATTAGATCTGCGCCAAAGAAACGGATTTGCTCTATCATAGTAGGCCACAAAAACGAAACAAGCACTCATAGCCAATACAAAGATTAATGTCTATGCGGAAATGGCGTTGATTTGTATAAGGAAATTCCGGCTCAATTCCCTAATGAAAGCACACTGATGGCAAAGGAGCTGATTAAACTACTAGCCGCTTCCGCAAATGAGTGGAATATATACGAAAAAAATCACTTAAAAGGTGGAATAACGTAAACGAATATTAACAAATCTTTCAGAAATATTTGCTTCTTTATAGTTTGATCGATCGATGCAAAATAGAAATGCAATCGATGCAGATGTTTCAGTATCATCAAGTGTCCATAACTCGTTTCAAAATTGTGACGACTCAATCCAAAAAATGGTGTAGGCACAGCTGCGTTTACATATTACAACGACTAAATTTCATTATTTTAGTTTGAGTGATCTCCGAGTTGAACCAATCGAATTAACAGAGAGGCACAAACATCTATATAAGCACATACATGCAGGATGCGGCCATAATACCTTTTTGCAATGAAATTTGCATAAGCGCATTGATATGCAATTGTGCTACTCACCTCAGTATTCTCAAATAATGCCCCCTCATATTAGAGAATCCCTTATGGAAGTGAAAATAAACTCCATCAAAATAAATATGTTAATAGATATAGCCATTTTCAAAGAGATGTCAAAACTGTGATCCTCGATATGAAAGAGGTACCGGGCTCACAGGGGGTAACTCGAGCTAAACTCTTGGACATGCTTCCTCTCTCCCTCTGATCTTTGATTCGAATTTTATGAGGCTATATGAATACTTTGCCATCGACGTATATCCTAGATCCTTTGAGCGCATTCGCTCTTCTTAGGAAGTGATGGATGATGCCCATATATGACATATTGTTGGCAGTGATTGGCAAAGAGAAACTTCAATGATGGAAATTGTTCGATAAAAAGTGATCCCAACACACTATTTACGAAGTTGGTACCCTATAACACAAAATGGTCCCTATTAAAGCACTCAGAACAGGAACATTCCAAGATCATCAATCATACAGTCATAATGACTGCAAAAAATAGAGCAGAGACTAGCATTCAAAAGGGAACAGCCATCGTTGCTTATTTCAATCTGCGTTTCCTTAATCCTCTCCAATAATCCTTAGATTGAAACCATATTCGATCACAATTTTTGGGATTTTTTGGCATAAGCGGCTACTATGCTTCATCTTTTTTTGCTCATATAATTGAAAATCGATCCAATGCTGATCTGAAGAAGTGTTCACATTCAAAACAAATTGGACAGAAAGAATGAGGGATGTGTAGAAATAAATGATCACTGGTGATGGAAACATGCCTTATAATAAGACTACAATACTATTGAAACCAATTGAATTTGATCCAAAATACTGATGAAAAGAATAAGGTGATGTAAAAAAATTCAATAAAGATTACCTAAAGAAAGTCACATAGTAATTGGAAGGACCGTCCTCATTCAACGAGCTAATTGTGGCCTCTTTATTTCGTTTTCCACTTGCGATCTCGTCGAGCAATTCGTCGAACTGCAAATTGTAACCTATTACAGTTGTGATCAAAATCAAATTCCAATTCATTAGTAGTAAGAACAGAAGAAAGATAAACAGGAAAACGCAACAGAAATGCTGGCGCAACATGTGCTTTTATGATGTAAAACCCGACCAATGTAGTACAAAACCTCTGAGAAAAAAAAAACGAAATTTTACGCTCCTATTCTTTAATGAAGAAAATCATCTCGCAACAATTCGTTTTCGAAATGCATCGTAGAGATCATCGAAAGAAAAAATAAATGGATGGACATTATCGCATAAAAAAGATAAGCGAATAGATAGGAAGCATATATAAACGCATAGAAACGATGCCATTAGCATGGACTTTTTGTGAGTAAAAAGAGGAAAAAGGGTATGAAGAATGAAAACTTTTAAAAATTATCACTTAATTTGCATTTTATCAACGAATATTATCACAACGAAAGTTATGCCACTTATCTGAAAGGACTTATCAGTAGTATCTTATATAGAGAATAAACTGCACTTAATCAACATTGCAATGAAGCAAAATTAGATGATATGCTTTAATTTTTAAAAAAGCATCTACCTGTAATCACATAAATAAATTATACTGACAACTAATTGAACTACATTTGCCTATAAAAGCCATGTTCCACTGGAATGTTAGATAAAATCTGCACACTAAAACGGCGGTGAAGTTATATAGCGCATCGCCGGAGGGTGCAAAGTGTAACAAACCGATCCTTAAGATGGGTAAAACAGCAAAAAGCAGAAATTTTAGAAAATGCGCATTAAATCAGACCCTAATACGAGAGAAGTATATTCAGAGAATATTCAATTCATGTACTCTGGAGGTGCATTGCACTCATTTATTAAAATCCTCCTCGATGTTATGCAAAAAATTGCTAATTTTATGGCAAAACGTTGGAAAATGCCCTTTTTAGGTTTGCACTTCGATAAAAAGTATCATAAACAATATAGAAGGAAAAATTTTGAGGCAAAAACTGCAAATAATATATAAGATCAAAGCCATATGCTCGCATAGATGGCCTTAAAATTTTCCTACGGCCAATATTGCTATACTTGAGATGCGTTCAGCCAGTAAATGTGTTAACTACAAACAATTAGCTCTTCAATTCTAAAAATAGAATGAAGGTATATTCTATATTCGCCATATTAGGTAATCTCACTTCAATCAACCAACCCAATCACAGAAATCGCTCGTAGTGAATTCAGGAAAGCCGAGCTTCATCAACCGATCGCGCCATCCTTTACACACTTCCGTAAACCTGCAGCATTTTACTTGTACTCACAATATGGAAGCACCGAATTGCACACAAGCATCCCAGTGTCGTGGGAAAAATCGGGGACTCCATCAAGATGTTTCGTGGGTATTCTGTTTGACAGCCTAATCACTAAAGGCTTTACCACCCCCCACTGGGATTGAAGATGCCCCCCACTCAGTACAGGTGCGTGTACTCAATGCGGCAAGGAAAAAGGAGCAGTGGACCACATGGCACGATCTTTAATAACCCTGTCTGCTGACAATATCCTCATTTCCTAGAAAATTTACAGCTGCTGATGACCCCCATAGAGGGTTACATGACAGTCTTCGACGTCGTCTTCAATGCCCTACAGGTCGTACGTCATGGGATGCTGTACATAAAATTTCAAGCAAAAATGATGTAAACTAGGCTTTAACTCAATGGGAAGTGCTGCATAAGTAATTGACCAAAGAAACCCAATATGAAAACTTACTCCCAGAGACCATAAAAGATCCAAAAACCATGAAATAAAAATTTCTATAGTGACATCAACAATCCCAAAATTGTTTTTTAAAGCGGAATCTTTAAAAAGGTTCGCATCATACGTAAATATACTCTCTCCTGAGATAATTGAAGGCAGTCTATATAAGAGCCTTTAGTAATGTTTTATTGACGGACTTTCCAGTTTCTGAACAAACACCGATAATAATTAGGAAGAAAAAAAATTTTTTTGAGGACATATTAATATAAGATTCACACTGAACTAATCAAAAAGGCTAACCTTCGACGCTCATTTTCATCGATGAACAATGACTCGAGCTCAGCGCAAAGCATAGCGCGATAGAAGCAATTGCCATCACCTCGAATCCGACGCAAACTTCCATAAATCTCGGCCAATTCCTAAAATGTATCTCTATTTGCATAACTGAATGGTGACTTTATTCATCAATCAAAATTTATTCCCTGCAGAACCTTCCCCCTTTGTCAGCTTATTGCTTTTCCTTTCACTTCCCCTTTTCCAATCATACAACCTTTTCGAGAAATTTGCAACCATATGCCAAAATTGGGCTGCAACTCGCGATACATCATTCGTCTCTTTCCTAAAATTGCAACGGTGGGAGAAAGACAGCACGATTTCAGCAGAAATTTTCTTAACCAAACAAGAATGAAGTGGAATGTTTTCGAAATAAATCACTATTTCCTTCAAAATTTTCTCTTTTTTGGGAGAAGGGGAGGGGGGGTGGTCGATGCTACAAAAATGGCCAAGAACTGTAGTGGCTACTATTGAAAGACTCCCTAAAAAACAGACAAGTATTACCTTTGCCTTCAGATGGTATTCCGAGCTTTCATTAGCATCATACATTTCAATAAGACTTGAGATGGGTAACTTTGCACCGACCAATGGCTGACTTCGTTTCACCTTAAAACAACACAATTTACATCTCTAAATTACCTTTGAGCATTTAAAAATGAAAGACAAAAAAAGCGTTTATAATTACTCTCAACTAATAAGGAAATAAATACTTAAGAAAAAAAATTTATTTTTTGGAAAAACTTTTTACTTATTTGGAAAAAAAATGGGGGGAAAAACTGTACTAGAGAATAAACAAACTATAAAGTTATGATTTTCGCTCCTATATAGGAATAATAACATATAAGCGCCTAAGCACGAAATAATCCCATTCATTAGTTGTTGGTAAAAAAAATACACTTAAAAATAAATGCAATTGGATTATTGGTAAAAATTGAAAAAGAATGGAAACCTCATCTTCGATTTCTTCGCTTTGTTTATTTGCCTTCTCGAAGAGACCTTCGTCGTCTTTATACAATTGATCGACAAGCCGAGGTTCTTCACTCATCACCTCTTTGATATTCGTTGACATTAGCATACACACTGTGCTATAAATCATTAGCTCTATTAAATAATAAAGGAAGAAACAATAAAACGACCGATACAAATTGCATCTTAGAAATTAAATAATATAATTGGTGCCATATGCAAAAGGTTAGTGCTACTAGCAAACATCTAAGGCTATGGAAGGTCATCACTTGACTAGAAAACAAAAAAGCTTTTAATGATGATACTGGAAAAAAAATAACAAAAAAGTGGCGGAAATGGGACAGATAGAAGTAATCGTGAGCACATGTGTGGCCCTAACTTTAACTTGGCCACACATGAGGCAACTTGGCCAGGCCATGTTCGAAAAGAGAACAAGGAGGCTATAATAGCCGGAAAAACGAAACAAATGGATTCATAGGGCTGCACTTTTCGTTAAGTTGCCGCCACGACACTCATGTGGTCATATCGAACCACTTGATACTCTCTCTCACTCGAATTAGTCCGACCATATTTTCTTATATGCGGTCAAGTTAAGGCTCTAGCAATGTCGACGTGAAGTATGAGACCATCGTTACTTTTCCATCCATCCAGAAAAAAAAAAGAAGCTAATTTCAGGTCGAAAACGAATGGATGAGCGCAATGAAATCAACTGAACATAATGGAAAATCCACGCACTATTTTTGTGAAACATAGAAAAAGCTTTGCATAAAAACCTGCCTGGGTTTAATTTTGGAAAGCTACGGTTCTAATTAACTTTGAAACACATGAGCGGTTCAGAA
Organism: Baylisascaris schroederi; assembly: GCA_006503575.1. Classification (NCBI taxonomy): domain Eukaryota; kingdom Metazoa; phylum Nematoda; class Chromadorea; order Rhabditida; family Ascarididae; genus Baylisascaris; species Baylisascaris schroederi. The sequence continues at coordinate 95,058 of QEWY01001909.1, read as the reverse complement.
ATTCAATATGATTTCTATTTTGTTTGCTAGTTTAACCAGATTTAGTCACTTGAAGCTCATACATCCCCTCCTCCACGCTCCCCTTATACCTATATAAAATAGGAACCCAATGATAACCTAGTTCCTCCTAGTTATAAAGCCACTTCAAGGGTAGCAAACTTTTGATCACATCAAAAATTATCTATGAGTGATGCTTGGCAGGTTAAACACAGCGTTGAATTTTATTTTTTTGCCTATGGCTATATGGAGAACCCAAGCTCACAAGGTGCCAGCCATATGGCTCCAAAGAGTTGGGCCTCATTTTTCAAAGAAAAAAAGTTGGCTAGTGGCTTATTTCAAACGCTGAATATGAAGCGAAGGATCACGATTAAATCCCAAAGATCTGGGGTCTTATTGCATAAGTGATTACGTAGATGATATTTAAGGGATAACTATTTTAGATTTACTGCAACCAAAAGCCGATATTCCGATTCAGTGTGCCAAATAGTTCATCTCATTGGCAACTATTCCACTCAATCCCTTCGACCTTAGTTACGATACCAACTGAAATGTTATGGTCTTAAAAAATTCATAGCGAAAAACAAAATTGGCACTCGTATCAAGCGTGTCCGAGAACTTCTACAAACGATTATTGGTGTGAATATGAAATTGAAAGTTCAGGACCTTGGGGATTCAATGACTACCTAGATTTAAATCCCCCAGATCCTCTCTCCAGCAACAAACGGAAAAAGAAGAAAGCGCAGCAGCAGCAGCAAGGCACTATGGAAGATTGTTATTCGTTCAACGAAAACGGGTGGAGGTAGAGGATAAGACCATAAGCACTACCTAAACTACTTAAACAGTGAAAGGGAGTATTATTAAATATTAGACAGATGTTCCCATCAACAGGTAAACTTTGATTATGCCCGAGTGAATAGGCTGCAAGACTGAGGGCAGGTAAAATACATTCCACGCAGTTTTAAATAAGTTAATAAAGTAACAGCACGAAGTGGGAGGTTAAAAAAAAAACCTCCCATCCTCTCGAATCCTACCGAATCCTCCCGTGTTGAGTAGCAATGACGGAATCATTAAATCACACAACTCTGCGAGCTATTACTTCATAAACTACTATAGCCTGCATAAACGATTACCAAACATATATTTCGCGTTCTTGCAGCTTGTTTAATTGACACCAATTATCCCTTGTATCCTCACCTATTCCAGTTTTACTATCTAACGATTCCACCACAGCTCTGACGAATCGACTCCGATCACTGCCCACTTACCCACAAAAAAAGTTCGACCAAGGTCCATCGAGGAACTTCGATGGCCTCCGAAAAATGTTTCAATTCTAAGACATTTAAACCGCAATTGCTAATACAAGCTCCGGCACTAGAAACTCCAAGTGTAGAAATATTAGCGAATATCTCTGAAAAGCAAAACTATATACGAGTTGGAAATCTGTGACAATTTTTACGTTTATTTCTGGATGTGAGGTACACATTTCCAACCATTTAGCTAAAACGATGGAAAAAGGAACAAAATATGATCACTAACGTTCAGGTTCTACCACATAAGTGAGGACACTTCGTTGCGAACAATCAACACAGCGGTGCAACCTACTGCCACCTCAATGGCTGTTATGCACTCAACTATGAAACATCACCACTCTTATGCTTTCATTTCGAGAACGCCCACGCACTTTCGATTATATCAACAAAAACATCGCAATCCAGCCACAACACTTTAATGTGTCTCGTGTTTCAGTGCACAAGTACACTAATAGGTTATTGTCGAATAGGTTACTGCGGGATACACACACAACGAGAATGCTGCCCTAAAGATCAATAAAGAGGTCAACAACGATGAGTTTGAATGGAGGTCATAAGAAGCGTTGTTGCGGAATGATGCTGTTGCGTACTTACCTTAGACCTTTGCTTGGTCCTATTTTTGGTGTTACAATTTTATTAACTTCAATTTTTGGTGCCTATATTATTACACTTATTTTACCGGTACTATTCATCGGTAAGCATCAAACATGGCGATCGATAATGGATCGAGCGATCAGTTTCTGGATGATGATCCCTGTGGTAATACTCTCGTTTTATCTTATCGAATTTTATTGATCAAATCAAATCAGATCACTTCACTTTATGAATAAAAATAAAAATATCACTTATCGATCGAATGCTTCATAAATGATGTGGGCTTTGAGGCTTTTTTTGAAAGCGTCAACACTTTTTTGTATCGATTAAAAAAGTGATCTTTACCAATCAATCAATAAAGTTGATCTATTCTAATCACACAAAAAAAAATCAATTGGAATTCTCCATCGCTCATTCACACTTAATGGCTATTGATCTCAAAATGGCTTCAACTATGTTTTTTTTTTTTTGCCTTATTTGCAAAATCGTTGATCCGAATGAATTTCTATTATTTAATGGAATTTTATTTTCATTTTCTTTATGTTTGATATTTCATTATTTCAAATAAACAATAATTCAAATGTATGCAATTATTGAATAGATCATATAAATAACTAGTTTATTAATATTTACTTTAAGAGCACTCATAGTAATTGAAGTTATCAACTCGAGACGATAATTCACTTGATTCACATGACCATTCATCCATTCGGTAAAGATCGACGGCGCCGATCTATCGAGTTCAATTCGCTCCTATTCTGCACTTTTTGCTTCTAGCATCATTGACTATAGAAGTTTGCTAGTGGTTCATCCCATCTGATGTGGAGCCTTTAGGGGTGTCTCGTTCGGTGGTGTGGTATCCTCGAGTGGTTGTGATGTTCTCGTGCAGGATGGTTTGCCCACCTTCGTTTTGATGCCTAAATTTCGGATAGCATCTCATTTACTATTGCAGTTATTTGTTGCTAAAACGGTCAATCTTTGTGTGGGCACACATCCTTATTTCCATTGCTCCCTTTACCATTGCGAATTTCAATTGATGATGCTTCGTTGTGGATCATATTACTGCATTGTTGGAAGTGTATTCGTCATTAACGTGTTAGCTGTGACATTCACTGATAATCTTTGGTCCACTTTCACAACGTGATTGTTACTGATAGTGATGCAGCCCACTCTTCATGTTCTTATCAACTCACCGCCCAGCTTATTATTCGGGATCTAGTTGACGTACGAGGTAGATGTAATCGGTCAATTTCTCTATTTCGGCCTCATCCACTTCGTATTACGCCTTTTCCGCAAGTGCTGTTTCTTGTTCACTTTGTTATGGAGAGATTCTATTTCCGGGCCAATTTTCTTGAAAGGTTTTTCAGTTGCGCTAGATCGTCTTGGAGGTCTTGAAGGGGGGGAACAAAGCGTTTATGACTGCTGTTGATTCCACCAAGTGAAATGCTTGATGGTAGTCAACAAGGACGAGAAATAGTGGGACTCGGTATTTCTTACTTTTTTCCAACAACTGCTGGAGGATGTGGATGTGTGATCATAGGTGGGGTAGCCTCCTCTAGAACTTGCCTTCCCTCTGTTCATCCCCATCACTCCTGATATTCCATTCAAAATCACTCTTGTGAACACTTTGTATAGTTGTGGCAAAAGCGCAACGAGACGATAGTTCTCCAGGTCTTCGGAATCACCTATCTTCTTCAAAAGCACCATCTTTGACGTTTAATCAAGCCTGGCAAACAATGCATCGATTTATGTAGGTGGTGAATCTTTCAGCATCTATAGCCTTAAGAAAGAAGTAGCCTCTTGCTTTCCGACGTTTTGCCTTGATTCCATCATTTCCTCGGCATTTCCGGAATCCATTTTCCTCAATGCTGCATCTAATTCATCCCATATTTCTGGTGGAATACTTTCGCATTTAACATCGGAAATTGTCTCATATTACCGTTAGACGATAATAGCGTACTGAAATATTTGAGTGAATTCGGATGGATGGGAAAATTGGGGAAAAAAAAGTAGAAAGAAGAAATGAATATGCTATGAATGTTGTTGAAATAATAGAGTTTTTAAAACACTAATCACGAATGCCATTTAATAATCTTAGATTATGCTCGTTCGTTCGTTGACCGATGCAAATCGCCTCACCTCTACATTTACGTGCAATACGTTTACATATCGGCATCATTGTGCATATAGGATATAATGAAAGATTCTAAGTAATGCGATCATCAAAGTTTTTACACTCTATGACCACCATTACACAAGATTTTATTTTATTTTCGAATATAAAATACAACATATTTTGCTCTAGTCGATTTGAATATTCAATACACTCACTATATAAATGTTTTGCATTTGAAAACTTTAAACTCTATGGTATTAAAATAAATGGAGCAATCTTGAATTATGCAATTTGTTGAGCAATTGCAATGTGCCAAAAATTTTGAAACAATGCTTTGCAATCATATAATTGCATTGCAATTTGTATAGTTTGCTGATATACATTAGAGCAATTTTGCAAAAGCAACGTGTTCTCAATAGTGGTGAAAGCAATGTGGGGGTGAGGTTGTTGAAAATTAATAGCCTATACCTTTATTGCAGACATTTTTGGAGTATATTTTCGGTGTGGCATTCACAGTGACTGGCGATCCAATCGATAGTGAAAAGCCAGCGTTAGTGATTATGAATCATCGTACACGACTCGATTGGATGTATTTCTGGTCAGCGATATTCAAAATTAATCCATGGCTAATATGTTCGAGTAAAATATCACTCAAAGAACAACTCAGAAAATTACCTGGTGCAGGTTGGTGCTCTAATTAACTCTTCTTTATAGGATATTATTGTTGGTAAATTAGCTTTTTAAAGAATCTTGAGAATCCATTCAATAAAAGTTAATTGTCTATTGCTGAATAAAAGATACAACATTAAGGTGATGGCATATCATATTGAACGTGATTCAGTAAATGCTCTGAATAAGCGGTTGAGAGACAAGAAAAATGAACTATATTTGTTCTTCATCAAGAACTAAAGAATTTAAAGATGCCCCATCCTCTAGCCCCCCCCCTTCCCTCCCCTCTCGCGTATAGGTTGAAAAAAGGTCTCTAGGTCAGATTGCATTGGCGAATATAAAATTGGCAAATCTACCTAAAATTTGCATATATAAATTATATGTAGATTTGTATTTGCATACATTTGAATACATCATACATCAAATACATCATCATCAATACATCAAATATTATCGCGAAATTTAAAAATGAAAAATTTCTCCTTTATGAAGGAAAAGAATTAGATAAATTTATTAATGAAGGATTTGGAATGGCGGCGAATCATTTTATTTTCCTTCAACGACATATCGATGAAGATAAACGACGACTCTCAGAGGCAATTGACTATTATGTTGCTATGCAAAGAAATTATCAGGTTGGTGAATTCATTTAAATATTTCTTATAAATTCAATTAAAATTTGCAGTTAACGATAGGTGAGGCTGACATATAAAAATATGAGAGAATTGACAAGTCCACATCGTTGAACTAAATATAAACGTGCACATTATAAATAATTAAATGACCTATGCCCCATACGATGCAGTATTAAATCCGGCCCTGAAAGACCGCTGATCAATACAGAACATATGGAGGGCATCATATTGCTTCATATGCCATCGTCGAATGAAATAGACTTAATGAAATTTGTGAAGTAATTGTTTTCGACTATTGGTTCGATGCAATGCACAAAAGCGGAACCTTTAGTGAAACTTCATGCAAGCCATCCACTTCATTGGGAAATGCAATGAAAAGTATTGTGTTTGCTTTTTTGCAAATTGCAACACCTATGCAATTTGATTGTTGCAGATATGTGGTGCAGTTGCACAATACATATAATAATAGCATTCTGTACCCATCCAACGGTAATTCCACTTGTTTCCCACTTTAGTATTCTCATTATTTTGTGTACTCGATGATAGGTACTTAAATATTTACAACGGGAAATAAAATAAACCTAAAAAAACAAGCATATTTGATTGAAAGCAAGAGTCTTTTTAAAAGTTGCACCTATCGGTGTGCATAAAATTCTTAAGCGTATTTCCGCAATCTATCATTTTGCCGTGCACGATTAAAGTTTTTTTCTTCGGCAAACCAGGTGAAAAATGTACCACACTATATTTCCAACGAACCAAATTGTGGTTTTTTCTTTGGAAATTTTCGAAAAGAAAAATCTGTAAAAATTTCCGAAGAAATTATGTTATTGTTAAAATCGTATTATTACCATTATTTTTGTTTTAATATATTATTGTAGTATTCTTATTATAATATTGATAATTATTATTGATATTTTATTTATTATTTATTTATTTTTGTTTATTTGTTTGTTTATTTATTAATTAGTAATATTATTATTAACTATTAATTATTTACTATTTATTACTATAATATAATATTACTCCATTATTACGCACAGATTACGTGATTATTTTATCACAAAACACGTCTATACTCGGAGGGCATTTCACATTCTTGTTTTTATAATTTTAGCCAAGTAGAACACCGTCAACAAGTTGGAAAGTGCAATATATAAGGATGGAACAATGTTTGTTCTGTGCAGAACATTGCAATGACTGAAAAGTTATCTCTGAGAGGCGTTCTTAAAAGATGGCTGTTGTGGTGATCTGGTGAATGGAAGGTTCTCCCCCACTTACCCCGCTGAGACCGCTCTTCATGAAGGAGGCTGAAAAGTCGGCTTTTGCCAGTTATTGTCACTTCTTTGCAGTATTCCTTGACCCTCCAAGAAAAGGGCAACTCCTTCCTCCCACCACCTCTCCCTTCTTCCCTCACCTACTTACGTGCAACAACAGCTATAAGGTGCTGAAGTTTTTAACAATATTCCAAAGACTATATGGTTAGGTTAAGAATACAATCTTTTCCGCCTTAAACAAACCATTAGAAGTGGTGGTTTGCTTTTGAAGCTTACTTAGCAAGTAGTAAGGAGGTTCATAGAGAAAAGAAGAAACCAGCGACGCTTCAAAACAAACAGATCGCCTGCAAAAAAAAAAAAAAAAAAAAATTAGTCAGCGTTCCACAAAAGTGCATATCAGCAAATTACGATGCTATTAAAGTGTGATGATAGACACAGAAATTATAATAAATTAAATAAAAACTTCTTGGCGTTTCGCCAACTTCCGGATTCGCGCCTTTATTATGTTAAAAGATTATCAAATACAAAATCGTTAACATGGAAAGCTTACAATACTGATTGCCTATCCGGTCGTGGTGGGTCTCCTCGAACATATCTACGAAGAGGAGTAGAAAGAGAATATGAAGAAAATATTCAGCATCGAGAATTACAATACTAAATTGATTCAGAACTGTTGAAAAGTGGGGATCAAACGTCAAGAATCGGCAAACGATGAGAAAAATTATTCGTATTTTACTATTGCTTCCAATGAAAGTGTCTTAATTTTCGTTGTGTTTATTTCAGTTTGTTGTATGGTATCATCTTCAAAGATAACATTGCAGATATTATTATTCCCTGAAGGTACTGATAAAAGTCCTTGGACAACCGAGAAAAGCCGTGAATACGCTAAGAAAAATGGTTTGAGAGATTTGAAGAATGTGATTTATCCACGATCGGCTGGAATCGCGTATCTAATCACAAAAATGCGACAATGTGAGTGTATTTTCATCATTGCAATATTCTTCATTTTTCTTCGAAATGATGCATCCATAACAATAAGCACCTCTTCAATACTTGGACAGTTAGCTAGGCTCAAATCTGCTGAATTTGCCCCTAACGTTTGAAATTCTAGGTTTTTATAAGATTGGAACTTCATAAAGTTCAGTTTTTTATATATCTATCTTTGTAAATCATCGAAAGCAGCAACTGTATTACCACCCACAGCGCATTGTGATATACATACTCATTGTTTTTGACATAAATCTTTGGCATCATTTCGCAACATTAGTGAATCAACAAAATTTCGGCAATTATCATCGCCGAATTAAGCCTACTATCATTGGCGAATTTGAAACATAGATTTCAATTTTAATTGAATAAAAATGACCTTTTGCAAATTGCAATTTATGACGAGCAAATTTCAGTTGAAATTAGTGAATACAAGTTTTTCAAAAAACTAAGCACAAGAAGTAATGGAATCGACTTATGGGTAAAGTAGGCTTTCATCAATTCATCTATAGGACGCAATTATTAAGCCAGCATCTGTCAACAACATTTTAGAGCTGTCAGCAAGTTTTCATATCAAAATTAATGCCAAATAAATTAACAATATTACTAACCACCTGCACGTCTATGAACTACCTTTAACCATCGAATAATCGATCAAGGTGAATATACGCAGTTTGAATTTGTTGTTGCAGGTAACTATATAAGTTGTATATATGATGTAACGGTTGGCTATCCAATAAACGTAGTACAATCGGAAATAGATCTCATCCTTAAAGGACAATGTCCTGAGAAAGTACACTTCGATATTAGACGCATCGATATTTCACAAGTACCACAAAGTGAACACGATATTGCCGAATGGATAAATCGGTGAGGTTATTGCGTTTTTTTTTTGTTCAATTATTCGTTTATATTAGCCACTATCTGAACTTACGTTCATTGATCTTTTTTTATTGGCATAGTGATCAAAGATAATTCTATTAGAAAATATCACAACCTATATTCTCTGAAATGTTATCACTCCACAGAAATACTTACAATTAATGGCCATTACTGCTTCCAAAATACTTTTTGAAATATTTGCTACTATTTTGAATATATGAGGGCCATCACTTCAGAGCCTAACTATTACGGCTCCAAAATCAACAAAATGCAAAAAAAAAAAAAACGCACTAGACGCGATTGGCCGACATTTGCGTCTCAGATATTTTTTGAAGAGAACGGAGGGGGGAGGGGGAAAAAGAGGGACTGTAGGAGAAGGAGGAACCTATATTTTTTGTTTGTTATTCTCCTTATTTCCGCGTTTTAAAACATCCCTTCCAGCCAAATTAGCTGTGATGAGCGGAATATCTTTTTGCAACAAAAACAATGTGCGCTTGAGGAAGTTTTGCCCATTAAAACCAAAACATCGCTTCAATTCTAGAGTTCAGAAGCACTGGAACTCGAAATTATTTTCATTTGATTATGAGAAAAAGCCCAACAAAGATGTCGAATTTTATATTAAGAAATACCCATATAAATAAAAATACGCTTGAGGCATTAAAATTTTGCCACTCCCAGAAATAACTTCTTATAAAATATAATTCGTTTACTTCAAATTGAAACGGAAATATTAATTGCAGTTTATGGATTATGAAAGATGAAAAGTTGACGAGGTATTACTCTATGCCTCCAGCACAAAGGGAATTCTCGTCTGAAGGAGGAAAATTTATATGGGAGGTGAGATTATTCATTTTTACTTTTTACATTGAGATATCATGCAGCTGATCAGAGAATTGGCGTTTTCTTCGTTTACTCTAATGAAGATGTTGTTGCGAATAAAATTTTGAGGAATGACAAAGTTCCTTAGGTTTTTAGGATGGATGAGAGGGGTATTGAACAGAGGGTTATTTTTGTTGACTAAATTTCGGCAAACTTTAGTAACGATAGGGAACGTTTATGAAGCCTAAGAGTGGACTTTCTTAGAGTTTTTAAGTCGGAGGAATCGTTTTATTGAGATGAATTTATTTCATTTCCCGAAGGTTTACGGAGGGAATTAATGAAAGAGGAAATTTTACTGAGGAGAGATTATGCTGGGAAATCTTTGCAATAGGTTTTGATAACATATTGCAATGATGGGTAACTGAGTAAGTTTTGAATATCAACATTTGAAACACCAATATTACAGGTTAAACAATTTGCGAAGGAAGTCAATTTGCAAAATTGGACGTTCTCAGCGGAAGAAATTTGTATTCAGTTTAGAATTTATGACAAATTGGTAGACATATATAGCTATAAATCAAGGACCACACATATTGCGCTTTTTAGATAGATCGAGCAGTAATTATTCCTTGAGTAAAATTACGTTTTGATAAGATTTGTGGTAAATTATTTTCATTGTGACAGGAGGCCGATCAACCACTGCATCGGATAGTGAAGTTATTTTCGTTTTGGTTTTGGATGGTTGTGATCAGTACATACTGTTATCATATCACTTTCGTTCTTTTTACACAGGTAATCGTTGGATGCAATTGAAAGAAGTTGTAAACCTTCAGGGGGGAGGGACGAGCTAGAGGGCATAAACCCCTTTATCGATTTTTACACAGAATGAACAATATAGAATGTTTGCTTCGAAAAGATCGGCGATAAGATTGTTTATTATGGCGGAAATTAGACGATCTTCGACGTTGTAGATTAGCAGGGTAAATGGTTTGGTCTCATGTTAGGTAGACATATTCCCAATTCTCCACTCACAGGCAAATATTCTCCTATTTCCCCACAAATTCACGTCATATTCCTATCAGTCCATATTGCCTTTACTCATATCATGTCTAGCAATCCTCAACCTCACTAAATTGCCAAAGATTCTGAAAGAAAAAATCACTCGTAACCTAAAGGATTTTGATCCGTTCGGCATTTCTTCCAGTCAAACCACAGTTCACTATTTGCAGCTCCTCTCTCAGATGAGACTACTCCAAGCAATGTGATTGTTGAACCAGACTAAGAGATAGTGAGTCACAGATTCCGATAAAAATTAATAAGTCAGGAAATATTCCGAAGACGAGAGAGGGAAAAATTAAAGGGCTTATCCAATTCGATCCAAATTTTTTGCCATAAGTTCTTCGCAGGTTGCAGTAGTGACAATAAAAATTTGCATATTATTTAGGTTCATATTATCGGTCAAAGAATGTATATTCTTTAACTATGTTGTGTTAGGTTGATCACATTGAAGCAACATGAATGCATTCACATCAAATCATTGATTATTAATAATACAATTCAGAATATTTGCATTCGTTAATCTCTCAGAGTCACTCATTGCAGAAATTTGCATAAACCCTCAATTGCAGTTGGTGACGTTATATTCACTTTGTGCCGTATTGACTATACAGTTCGTTTACGGTGGAATCGATCATATGGTCTATTATCGATGGAAAAAGGCATCATCAAAGAAACGAATATCGAGGACTGTTTAATCTGCTACAGTAATAAAATTATTATTGCCCCTCCCGCAGCAACTACACCTAAACGATACATAACATTTGGGTATAATATCATATTCCGCGAAAATCGTCTTGACTGATTTAGTCAGATTCAAGTTATATAATACTCTACAGCGAGCGACAAGGGATGGAATGATTGTGCGTGCAGGAAATAAGAGTAAGTGACTGTAATTCAAGAACGGGATATTGAACGGAAGCTTCAGTAGCAATATGAATTTCTTTCGACATATGCAAACCAAAAGAAAAAAAAAACTTGTGCCACCCTCTTCTTCTCGCTTCTAAATCAACCCTTACTTGGCATATTGGATTTCATTTAATAAAGAAGAATACAGTCGACTACGATTCATCCTCCTCCCCCCCTTCTATCCACTTCAAGTTGAAAGAATCGATCTCGTGAGCTTTCACGCTTCCAAATTGATTTTGCGCTATGTAACCGCTTCGAAAAAAATCGAAGAGAAAAAAGTGTAAAATTTGAGATTTTAGAAAAAATCTGAAAGCTTTTTCTCTCTAAAATGCAAAAATTTTCACCGTTTTTATGCCTCAATCAAATGCAGCTCTCGCATTAAAAAAATGTTTTTGTCAGTTTTGGCCAAATATGCTTAAAGGCTTATCCGTCCCTGCTGTTAAAAAGCAAACTAAAACAATTGAAAGCACAATGAAATGCACTCGTACAGATAGATATATGAAGTGAGCTTAATAGTTGCACATCAACAATTTTGGAATATAAAATTTCAAGCATCAACGGTGGATTATCAATGCCCATAATTTGGCAAAAATAATTAAGAAAAAGTATTTCCTAATAAATTACAATACAAAAAAGAAACGTCTCCATTAGTCTTCTATTACGAATTTTCAAATTTGGCTATAAACTTTTTAGTTGAAAGTTACCCGTAGAAATGACAATAAAAATTCTTCGCCTAAAGATGGTAACCCGCAAAACATTTGAAAACTACGAAGGAATATATGAACATCTCCAATTGAGATATTTAACTGGGACAAATAGGAATGTTTCTTCAAAAAAAAAAAAAAAAAAAAAAAAAAAAATGGTTAAATGCACTATAGAGTACATTTTTTGTTACCTCGCAGAAATAGGGTCTGCGAAGGAATATATAAAAATGTGTCACTGCTTCAATAGTTGGTATTTCAGGGGACCACTAAAATTAAATCGATAAAGGCCAATTTCGGTATCCTCCATAGATGGTGTAAGAAGCAATAATAGAATAGAATCATGCAAGGGATGATTTCCTTCGGGATGAAGGCAGGCGGCAGCGATCGAAAACGCGAAGACGTTACAATTCCAGAATTAAAAAAAAAAAAAGTGTGTGACCATTGGAGATCCCAGAAATTCGCCTACCATCACGTAATACGTTACCCTGTAGAAAGAAAGTTATGCTCTTTCTATTTCAAAATGGATTAAATATCGTACTGCCCCTATTCTCTGCAGCATCCCTTTCGAAAGCATTGGCTCACATTTCGATGAACAGTTAATCGTTGATTCAAGAGAACTCATCCTCACTGCTGTCGTCGTAATCAGCAAGCTCTTCGTTATGATCGCTTTCTTTCATTGCACTCTCGTATTTTTCGATTGCCTTCTGATGCCATTCTTGCATACCAGCTTGTGCTATTGCTTCTCTCTCCAGAAACAATGGAACTGATTGCTTATTCATTCTCAGCCACTAAACGCACATGAATAGTTATCATCAGAAATAGAGAATAGAATGGTGAATGCGTTTCACGTCGAAAACCTCATATGATTCTGATTCTCCCTTCCCTTGTTTTTCGTATAGTCTAGTAACTGTTGTAGGGGTTATCTAAGAGTTAAGAGCTAAAAAAAAAAAACAAGTGTTACCTCGCAAAGAATAAGCGCCATAGGTGAATCAGTTTCGGGTGAATAGAATGTCGTAGCTCGACCTCTATTACCAAGTCTACCAGTGCGGCCAACACGATGAACATAAGATGCACAACTCTCCACATTGGGCACATCATAATTTACAACCTTAATTATTGTTGATTACACATATTATCGTATATACAACTCAAAATAATGATTGCAGCAATATTTTAATATCGAATTGATACGATGCGATCGATTCAATTATCTCTTCGCCAATCATCAAAAGACAAGCCCGTTAAGTTAATGCGATATTCAAATTTGATCACTCGCTCTCTCTTCCATAGTTCATCCCCATCGAACGCAATTTCCGGGCCACCGTTAACATGTAAGACGGAGAATATAAAGGTACCAATTCCGGAAATGGCTATTGCCTGCCCACTGTGTGTAAAGGATATTTCAGTTTCAAAGATTATTCTAGTCATCGGTAACGCTTAAATTGGGTCTTCCATTTTCCTATACGGGGTCATCCGCCAATTCCACGAGAAGCTTCAAGATAATTGGGTATTTGGGTCGCGATGTGAAAGGTAGAACTTCATAAGTAGACAATAGCTTTGTAAAATGTATTGAACTTACGTGCGATACATCCTTTAGATCCAATCCACGCGCTAGAACATCGGTTGCAACAAGAATATGGCATTCATCGTTCAGAAATGCATCCACAGCTTTTCGCCTGAGGGTCACTGTCAAATTGCTGAACAATATCAATGAGCTTTTCTTTTTACAAATGAGCCCATAGCTGCAAACTTTTGCAAGTTCCTTTCCCGACGGGAAAGGGAATGAGCAGGTGTGGGCTGATTTGACCTTTTTGAATTATTCACCCTTTCATAAAGTCAAATCTAGTGCGCGAGACGTTGTGAAGAAAAAACAAAAGTATATTTTGGAATTTAAACGTAAAAGCGACCGAACGATTCTAAACGAATAGAGAAATTTAGGAAAAAAATCCGAAAACATCAAACAAAGGATATCCGATATTTCCATTCTTTAAAAACAATGCATTGTTTTAGCAATACTTCTACCTCTATTCCATATAAACAATCTGTTATTTCAGTAACAATTTTAACTGCTCTTGCAATCCATTTGTGTTATTCTATGCAAATGAAGAAACTCATTTCGTTCCCCTCTATCCATCCATCGAAATCAACCGTTTTACACCGAGGAAATCACTCTCAATTGCATCTTTATCGAACGCTTCGAAGTATCTATTAGTGAGATTTCGACAAGCGAAACGAGAGATACAAGTTCGCATTCGGCAAGCGAAACGAGAGATACAAGTTCGCATTTGGCAAGCGAAACGAGAGATACAAGTTCGCATTCGACTCATCTGTTTTCGCAAAATTACGCCATCTGATGGCATGACTTTCGCACCTTGGAAGTTGCAGTTGTTGGACTGATGACAGCTCAACAGCTATACTTCTTGTCAACCGCAATTTCCACAGTGTACATTTCGAACAATTTCACAAGAAATAGTCCACTAGTAAATAATATCTACGTGAAAATCAATGCTATAATGGAATATTTCAACGCCTCACTTAATAAAAAGATTTTTGCACAGTAAACAAGCGTAAAGTCGAGAAGAGTTTATAGAAATAAGCTGGCAACAAATAAGAGAAAGTTGGCAGTAATATAAGAAAAAAAAGTGATTAAACGAACCCATGCACAGGATATGCTTTAAACCCTTGCAGTGAAAGGAAACACGCAATCACTGAAGATTTTCTTTTCGTATTCACAAAAACGATCGTTTTTGTCTTCGATGTAGTGTTACCTAAAAGATCAATCTTTGAAAGAGTTTTTATTAGGAATGCAAAGGGCGATGCTGAATATCGAATAGGAAATAAAATTAGAAGATTGAGGATTAAAAATTGGAAAAAAAAAAAGAGTTGAAAAAGATGTATGAGACAAAATTGAGCATATCGAAAAAAGGATGAAGTTTAAAAGAATAAAATTATTATACATTAATAAGCTATAAAAAGTGATCATATCTGCTTGTCACTAGTGTTATGTTTGCCAAGTAGCTAGTGAACAATAGACATGAACTCATTCATAAGATGTGAACATGAACTCACTCTCCTAGGCAGCGCAAACATTTTAGAATGCTTGAAACAAATAAAAGTCAACTGAAATTGTATAACGATTAACTAGAATTTTATTGTTTTCGTTTAAAAATATTATATGTTATATCTATTACTTAAAAAATCAGCATTTATTTTTATTACTAATATTGATAAGAAAATTTGATGGAATATACCAATAAATTCACCTTTATAGCGATGTAAAAATGTTTTCTGGGAAAATAATAATTTCAGAGAGATTGCAAAACGATGAGAAAATAGGTAATTTCATGAAAAATGTTTGAATTATTAGCAAAGTTCGATGATTCTAAATGTTAAAATAAAAACACAAAAAGGGAAATGAAAAAAAATTAGGAAAATAGTTAAAGTAAACCAAGATAGCCGTATTCACCTTTCATAAGGCGTAATAATAAAGCGTGTTTATCACTTTGACGGACCTGAAATAAAACATAACCAATTACACATTCCACAATATATCATTATCAGGTATTTTGTCGTAAAACCTTCACTATTACTGCCCATCAATTATAAAGCTTTCATTTGATCGAAGTAAAGGTGGCACTTCACCTGACAGCCGATCGCATAAACCGCAAGTAAAGGTGATTACTTAACTTTCTGAACGAGTGTCATCATCACACAAGTTTAGATTAGACAAATTCCCATTGAATATATTTTTCTAAAATTTTGCTGCAAAAGCAGAATGAAAAAAAAATGAAGTTTTCTGCTGAGTATATTTGTCATAAATCAAGAAATATACAATAAGTCATCTTTGATATTTTATAAAACTGTAACAATTCGAGTTTTCAATTTTCTCAAATTATTGCTCATATTATTTATTAAAATAGTTTACCACAGCAATAAATTAATGTAATATAAAAAATAATCTTCGTTTTATTTTTTCATCGAAAAAAATTCCATATTTAAAACACTCAAAAAAAAATGAATAAAACTAAGTTTATCAACGACTGCATCGTTTCGATGCTATTAATATCTATCGAATGTGTAATTAATATGCAAAATAAACAACACAATTAGCATACCTCAATGATATGTTGGTCAACAAATAAGCTAACTGCATTCAAACCACCAACGATCAATTTAGTTGGTGCACATCGCAGAACCTCTTTAGCAAAATTCTCCAATTGTGCAATATCCGTTGCGCTGAATAATAGTTTCTGCATTTCGACAAGCTAAAAACGAACATTTAAATAATTGGCTCCTTTCCAGGATGACTAGAATCCAGAAATGTTAATAATCGGAACGATCCATAAGATTCGAAGAATACACACAGAAGATGGAAAGACAAGAAAGGCAATACGCACAGAAGGAGAACAATTGAGAGTGATCAAAAAATAAAAATAAAATAGCTTAAATATCGTTGAAGCTACGAAAAATTTCTCTAACCATTTATACTGGTCATGAAACAGTCATTCACGTACCTAGCAAAAGATACGAAAGAAACGACCCCCTTTGCTAGTGAAAAACGCAATATTCGATCATGAAAACCAATCGTGGACCATCCAATTAACCTTTCCATAGAGTCTTAGGGTCACGGGGCAGGCTATTTGTTGATGGAACTGAAAAATTATGACCCCCCCCCCCCTCCACGCAGAAATCCCTGCGCACAGGTTCATACTTGTCATCATGACTATTGCAAGATTTGTTGTGCAAATAATTTTATATATGGTGGATGGATGTGTTCGTTTATGGTATATGCTTAATTAAATCCTCCTTCATCGTTGTTTGTAATGGACTACTTCACCTTGGTTATTTTCTTAATGAAATGAAGACCAAGACTAGGGGAAGAGGGAAGGTGACAGGTGGGAAGAGATTGGATTTGGGAAGGGGAGAAGGGAAACTAAAATATTTACAGCAAGATATCATATACACCAATAAGATATAACGATATGCAAATTTCACTACAAAACTAACGCAGGTTTCCGTAGTAATGTGACGTATGCAAATTGGCATCTCCACATATTCAAAAATTGCCTTACCAAAAAAAGAATTCCCTTTTTAGCTCACTCAACTTAACGAGACGTATTTGTGTAAATCAATTAAAGCTTATAATAGCACAAATATTTACATATCAATGAAAAAGAATTTAAATTTGAGAGCGTTGAAAGTGTCAAAAATGATAAAATATCACCTACCGATGGTATATGAGGTAATAACTCCTTCTTAATATCATCACCAAATCCAAGGTTACTTCCTAGCAAATTATCGGCTTCATCGAAAACAATGAACTTCAAACTGTCCACTTTCAACTGCAATCAAATAAACGAGTAATTTAACACTTCATACAGATGGGAAATTAAGAGAAGCAATTTCGGGTGAATTTTCCAGCAAAATCATCAACTGATGACGCATTTGTGTATATTGCCTTGACAAAGGATAGGCATCAAAAGAAATATTGCAATTGAAAGAAAGTGAAGTATATCACATTTCAAGCGAAAATGAAATGTGTAAATACTTTCAAACATAAATATAAAACATCCAACAAACATAAAACTTACAACTTTATTTACGATGAAGTCACAAAGTCTACCAACACTTCCAATTATGATATCACAACCACCATGAATATTTTTTATATCTTCTGAACGACTCATACCGCCGAATGTCAACACAACATTGCAACTAGTACCTGTAAATTCCTATTTGTTAATGTAGTCCTATCGAAATAAACGATCACAGTTTCATTTGATCGAAGCAGAAAACCGAACAAAACTAAATAATGCAAAAAATACCGTCAACTAAACCCTCAGCATCACGGTAGAGTTGTTCGGCAAGTTCCTTTGTCGGCGAAATGATCATACAATAGGGATGCGTCTTGTTCAAATGACCACCTGAAATTGGTATTTTAAGCAGGTAGGCAGACATACATACATATATACAGTCATACATACATGCTTACATACATACATACATACATACAGACAGATAGACAACGGATTCAGAAAACATAAGCTTAACATTTCACGAATATAAGATAACACAACAATAAAATCTACTTAAGCGATACAAATCTATAAATTTTAGCCGCATAACATTTCAATTACACCTCCGTAAATAAGCACCCACCTATCTCAGCGATTCCTCGATGATAACATTTCAAGACCATCCATCCATGCGCAACCCATAAGAACACTGCTAGAAAACGTAGATATTCCCACTGAATCATTATAGAAAGAGCTATGTGTTTTTTCTTATTCGAATAAATGCGACAAATGAGCCAACAAATAAGATATAAACAAAAGCGAGAACTGACTTTGACTAGTTTTTCGTCTGACGATCGAGTTGATAATGGGAAGGAGAAATGCCGCAGTTTTACCGCTACCTGTTGGTGCATGAGCAATCACATCGTAACCTATAATGAGTATATATAAGCTTACATTGTCCTATTCCATCCTTAAATAGGGAATGGTAGTAATACCCACAACTTGTTTTCAAGCCGACGATGAAAGAGAACAATGGAAAAAGGAAATTCTTTTCTAGAAAGGAATGCCGATAGAGGAGGCAACTAAGTGCGGAATTAATAAGCAGTAGACTCGTCGGGATAATACACGAGGGCAAACTTCGACGTCGAATGCTGTTTAAGAAATGCCCAAAGCAACACAACGGTTCATATATGCACTCACATCGAAGATAAACAAGGAGGCAAACGGAAGGAAAGATGAACTAAGGCAACAAGGAATGGGGATAGGGTAAGAAATGGGTGAGGAAGGATGGATGTAAAGTATAAGGATCATCATAATGCAACTGTTACAAGCAATAGCTTGGCAGCAGTTGTTCAAAGAGAATACTTAGCAATGAAAGCAATAATCTACATCAACGAATACCGATTCTCAACGTAAACCCAATTAATAGACAACACGTTTGTCGCATTTTAAAAGCAATCCTATACATAGTACTTAACCTAACAATTATTGAGAACTTCTTTCAAATCAAATAAAACAAAATATATAATACGAACCCTGAGAGATAAGTGAGAAGGCAACTTGCTGAACGGGTAATGGCCTTTCGTATTTCTTTCGGGAAAGATTTTCCATTAGAGAAGGAGCTAAATGCATCTCCTCAAATGTTCTGAAAACGAAAGCAAATCAAGTCTGTTAGAAGTGATATTCAGTTTGCGATCGAAAACTATCGAAAACAATGCAACAATTGGTCTACTAACCAGTCGACTGTCTTATTTTTGAAAAATTAAGTTCAGATCCTAATAGGCAGCCGAATTGTGGAATGCGATGTTGCATGCGGCTGGCACTAAATGTTACCTTGTCGATTATCGATGTATACGTAAAGAGAAATATTCGAAAAAAAGTAGCTGGTTACGTTGCATCTCTATCATGGTTGAACCCATTCGACAATAATTTTATTTCCTTCGATAATTTCAAAAGTATTTATGTAAGAGTTTATTAGAAGGGAAAAATTTCTCTTGTAAACTTTATTACTATCTTGATATTATCATTCTTTTTTCAACTATAAGTAAAGGAATGAATTAAAATAATGAATAAACATTCATAAAAATTCATAAATTCATATAAACTGTTGTACTAGACTAATTTATAGCCTTTTTTCTGCAAAAAAGTATCAACTATTGCTTGATAAGCAATGAAAACATCGTCCACAAAAAACATTAACCCTTTCGTTTGCCGGGCAAATGTTCAACCATTCAGCTATGGCCAACACTTTCGTTGGCGAGTATTTTTTGATTAGAATTCGTTAGTTTTAGTGTGTACGGAATAGAAAGTACCTAATGAGGGTAAAACACCAAAAATCAGGTTGGAGCCGGAATTCCATCCTGAACAAGCGGAGCACTTCGGTTCCAAGAAATGTTAAGATTCTAAGTAAAACTTATATTCGCTTAGAGAAACAACCTTCACATGCCTATACTTCGACGAGCAACACTCCTGTCCATTGTCCACACCTGTTTATTCAAAACCTCTATATATATATATATATATATATATATATATTTATATATATATATATATATGTACATATATATACGCAGCAAATAATAGTAGTGGAACAGAATTTGTTGAACAATATGAAACCATTAAAAAAATATTCGGTTCATACCTTAGCATTGGTACATTTTCACCAGGACCATTAATTGTGACCTGAGCATTGAAGAGATCCTCGAAATAATCGCCTGCTTTGAGATGCGTTTCCTCGTCGAATTTCTTTTTCTCTGCCACAATATACGGCCCTTTTGCACCTTAACATCGAATAGTATCAACAAACACTGCATTGACTAATTAGAGAAAATAAGATAAACTAATACAAAGAAATAGCACTGCAATATGACAATATAAATGTGAGTATAAGAAAGAATAAATGGAATTTGTTACATTGAAGTAATGTATTCATCATTTAACTTATTGAAAGTTATATAGCTGCTATAGCATTCAGAAAGTTGCAAGCCCAAAAGAATGGTCTCAAATAAAACCCCAGTGTAATGGACTTTCCAAGACTTTTAAGAGGAGCATTGCTGAGGTGAGGTTTACTTTGTTTCGGTAATGTATTATAAGGAAAGTAAACGATGTTTCAAACGAGTCGGTCTTTGATTTGAAGCGAATTCAACCGAGAAGGGAATTTAGAAGACGATTATTTCTCTCAAAGTTTAGAGATTTAATAGAAGACAAAGTGATCGATATTGCTTTATGTTAGATAAGAAATGCCATCAATGAAGGAAACTCTTTTTGCCAGAATGAAATAGAAAAAAAAAGAAATCTTTGAAGACCACGTATTGAAAATGGCAACAACTGAGCAAATATTAGCAATGAGAAAATATAACCAATTTTCATTGGTTGCACATCATCAGATCTGCCCATTACCCAACGACCAGATGCATCTTTATACCTTTCATATTTCGAACGAGGCATTTCAAATTCCACTTGTCCCTGAAAAATGAGTTGTAATTGCTTATTACTATAAGCAAATCTACCATCATATATAGCTTTTTTTTTGTGTTTAGTAATTATTTGCATTGAATATTCTTATTAATATAATGTATGCAAATCTACGATAAAACAAAAGAGATATATTCAATTGAAGATTTAATTTTTTTTAATGGTATTCGATTCTAAGTATTCAAAGTGGGCATATATCTTCTCTCCGATGTTCAAAATTTCGTTTAAAAATTATATTGTGGATTGCTATGTATGATACTCGCAAAACTTGCCTGAGGTGTAATGCAAAATGTCTTTCGTTTATAGGCCCACATACTTCATTTCAAGATTCACTATACAAGATCGAATGCTAAATTATCCGCTGTGGACTCAGGGATTCAGCGTGGGCGTAGCGCTTTCAAAACGAAACTCCCTAGCAGTTTACTTCGTTCAACTGAGCCCCTCCCCTCCCTTCCCCTCCCAAAGATACAATCCCCTTATTGAAACAGCTGGATTCGAATCCAGCATAGGATAACGACACCACAGTCGACATATGTGTCTTTAATGTGATGCAAATTTATGCAGCAGATATCTAGATTACTTGTGCATGTTAGCTCGCAACTGAATTCTATTATTGCCAGCTTATTGGAATGTGTTCTTCGTTTTCTTCTCTTAATGAATTTTAAAATTTTTATGCGCAATAAACAGCGTAGAATGAATGATGAGTCGGAGATCATCAAAGTTTATTTTAAAGTTCGTTAATTTAACTTGCAACTTTATTTAGGTTAAGTTTATTATTGGAAATAAAACTTAGAAATTTCGCCTAAATAGATATGCATGGTCTCAATAATCCATATATGACAATGGGACTTACTCTGGCTGAGAATGAATCGTCGCTACTTTCCCCACTGCTAAATTGCTCCGCCGCTTTCCTCATATTTAGCGTATAGTCTGCAATAGAGTTGCCAATATTTATGCATCGAATTGACGCGAATCAATAAATCGATACGAATCAATAAATCGATACGAATCAATAAATCGATACGAATCAATAAATCGATACGAATCAATGAATCGACACGAAGCAATAAACACAAAGCACAAACACCTCAACAAACGACTCTTCCGCTTTTCTCACTTCATTACCCATCCTCCCAAAATTCGTAGGAAAGATATGGTAACATATTTGCCGCCACAGGTATATAGCTATATTTAGCGAATTGTTTTGCATTATATTACTCTTATGTCATACACCACGTCCTGAAGTATTGGCACATAGGTGGGGTCACCTTCCCTAGACGGAAAATGAACTTGCCCAGTGCGTTAATTATCAAGGTTCTTGAAGTCGATTCGAATGACGATGCGACCCGTAAGCTGATTCGACGACAGGTCGTTGGAGTTTCTGTGAATATCAACGATTCTTAGTTGCACTTTAGAAATTTCGACACGTTTAACCCCGACCCATGTATCCAGCGGCACCTTGAATCGACGGTTGCAACGTTGGGGAAATGGGTAAAACGTGGTTTGCCGGCCGAAACCGAATTTATATCCTACCTCCAGGGTCATAGGTCAGATCCGTTTCCAGTTGCGATCGGGAAAGGATTGAACTCTGGGTACATTAGATTGGTGGCATCATATCACCATGTCTTCGTCGATAATACAGTTATATCGCTGGGATTGTTGATAAAGAACAATATTGATGATTTAACGCTACCTATCTAAAGAAGTGGAGGTGTCATCACAGATGAGAAAGGTGTTATGTTTTTTTTAGCTTCAAATGCCCGTTAGTTTGAGTGTAATATTTGTTGATAGTGATTAGCGTATGAAGTTGATAGTACGATGATGATGATAACGATGAACATCAATGTGTATTTCGAATAAGGCTTTGTGCTTTGTAATCTTCACTAATCTATCTCTTTTGCAGTTATGATTGAGGGCTCTTTGGTAAACGATTCACACTCACCTGTTTCGACTGTTGCCGAAGGAAAGGTAAGCATAATTTTAATCGTTTTTTTTTGCGGCAACCTTAGTCATATCTGAAACTTTTTATTGTAGATTTCTGAGAATTCATTTTTTTTTTTTTTTGTAATATTAAAAAATGTGATTTTTTTTTCTCGCTGATAATTCAGATGTTCCAGGTTCAATTGGAATGAAATTAGAATTCGAAAAAATCCTTTGGAATGAGAGTAATAGAAGAGCTCCTCGCCGAAATATATTGTTACGTAGAGAAGAGGACATTTCCGCCCTTTTTTTTGTTCCAGAAGACATACGGGAAGCAATAAATACATTGAGATAAACGGTGGGATTTTAAAGAGGTCATGCTACTCAATGAAAAGACCATAGAAATCAAAAGAAGGAGAAATACAAAGCATAGAGAATTCTAGAAGAAGAAGTTTCCACTTTGTGAATTGCCATAATTCCCCAATCTTTGATACGCGATATTGTTGACCACCAGCAGCGAGCGGCTTTCGATCTTATGGCTTCTTTGCCGATATTCCTGTATGACTTATTTTTACTCAGATGTGGCACCTTTCATAATCGAGTAAATGCTAGCGAAGTTGCCAACCGATTGGGAAAGTTGTTTATAGTAGTAGGACGGTATTTGGGTAATATGTAAGGGTAATTCGGATATAGTTTACCTATGGTGGAATTGATATATATATATATATATATATATATATATATATATATATAGTGGGGGATGGGGGGAGGGGGGTGTATCCCAATGAAGATGGTTGGTGCGACTTCCACCTCGTAAGTTACAGGTGGGTTCTGAAACCCTCTCTCATTTCATTTTCAAAAAATTCCGAGTATTATTGATTTATCGCATGTTAGTTTTTCTAGGATTTCGTTAATGTGCTCATTGATTTCCTTTTCAGTACTTCCTTCTTGAAACATTATTGTTTGAGTTTTTATCCTTTTGCTTTCGATTTGATATGTGAGCAAGCAATGAAACATTATGACTAAATTAATATCCACAATAACATTCCCAAATTTTATATTGATCGACAGATTTGCATATTTCATTGAAATTTATCTCATTCAAATATTGACACCATTAAACTTTGTTTCTACCGAGTTTGCACGGTTAAGTAATACTTTATTATTATTATTATTAGTCAATTAATTAATTAGTTTATTTATTTATTTATTTTAATTAAGGAAGATTTTGGTCATATATAATTTGGGCTGATAGTATTATTTATGTTTATATTTATTTGCAGAAAGATAACGGTAATGAGTTGAAGGATTCGATGAACAATGAACAACGTGAAGAAGACGATGAAAACCGTTCTGTAAGCATTATCAAGCATTTAATTTTTTCCTTTTTTTTTGCTTGGAATTAGTTCGTTGAAAAATTGACAGTTTTATTTAGAATTTAATACGTCCTCCTTCTATATCCTCCCCTCCCCTCTTCTCTTCGCGTCCCTTTTTTAACCTTTTCATCATATACGTATCGCATCCCTCTTACAAAATTTCGGTGCATATGACGGATTTTTGCAAATGGTTTTAGATGAATTTTTTTGTGCGGATAATGAAATCTGCTAATTGTTTTTCGATGTTTAAAGCTGCATAATTCACTGTCAAATCATTTTTGAAAGTGTTTTTTTCTTATGAATTTTGGTATTTGATAGGCCCTCTGTCAAAGATTTGACTTTATTTTTATATTGATCTGTAATAGTTACAGAATGAGGAACAAGAACGAGAAAAGGAGGAGGGTGAATTAGCTGAAGGAGAGGTTGCCACTGATGAAGAAAAGGAGAGAGACAAACAGAGCAGCGCTGCCGATGAGGATGCTTCCAGTGGTAATATTCACTATTATTCGTCGTTACTGTAAATTTGTTTGCAAAATGCATTATAACAGAGATGCATACACATGCTTATATGCTGCATATATGAACATAGCATAGACAAAGAGGGCAACCTCGTTGTTGACAGCCGATCTGTAGCGGAGGTAAAGAGGGCAATCTCGTTATTGACAGCCGATCTTATGAACAAAGATGGGGAAATTTTTTTGAGAGCTTACATTGTTCGAAATCTTATAAGAAGCCAGCACTTGCTTCACTCCCTTCCGGCTAACAAAAACGGCTGTCATCATCGATTTTATAGTCTTTCTGTAGAGTAATCTCAGTTGGCAGCATTCGTTGCAGCATTGTTTCTCGATACGGTTACCGTAGCCTAATAACAATTCGAGTAAAAAGGGTGTATCTATATCAGGGACTCGATACGGTTACCGTAGCCTAATAACAATTCACGCAAAAAGGGTGTATCTATATCAGGGACTCGATACGGTTACCGTAGCCTAATAACAATTCACGCAAAAAGGGTGTATCTATATCAGGGACTCGATACGGTTACCGTAGCCTAATAACAATTCACGCAAAAAGGGTGTATCTATATCAGGGACTCGATACGGTTACCGTAGCCTAA
>QEWY01001909.1:55306-69547 GCA_006503575.1 Baylisascaris schroederi | reverse complement strand
ATTTATTTATTTATTTATTTATTTATTTATTTATTTATTTATTTATTTATTCATTTATTTATTTATTTGTTGATAGGCAGCAGTTCGAGGTGAGAACACTAGAGAATAAAGGTCGGTGAGGAGGAAAGAGGGATAGCTCCCCTAGCCAGGAAGCGGCAATTCATTGAGCAGTTCAGTTGTAGATTTCCCCGCCATTCTTTAATCGTTGGCATATATATTAATAAAACCGGGGAGTTTGTTTGATTTTCCGAAGGGATTAGCGATTTGTTTATTCGGGACATGACAACTGGTATTCTCAGGGATACATACGAGTAAGGGCGTGATTTCTTTCATCAAGCATCGTCCATAATATTAGTGTTACGGTGCTTAGTGAAGAAAATGGTGAGGGATTTGCTGTTCACTTAGGCAACTTCATTCATGGGTAAGTAGTTTCATTTATCTAGTTGTGCTTCCCGTACATATTCCTATGCTCTAGGGCACATCTATATTACTAACGTAACCAGGAGGAGTCAAAGTTTTGTTTCAGACATTCGAAGGGTAAATTGGTCAAAGCTTCCGTAGCAGATTCGAAAGGAACGGCTTGAATGTAATATTTTCATGGGGGGTGGGAAAGGGAGAGGTGCTCCATACAAATTCGGGGTTTGTAAAACTGTAGACAAAAACCATCTTTGAAAAGTCAAACGTTACAAAAAAAGGAATTCCACTTGAAGGGATTTTCATAAAATATGCTGTCATTGTTTTATTTCGGCTTCCTTGTAACACTAAACGTACAGATCTTTCTTGATTTTGTTTGGCCGACCACTTTTATATGTTCTTTACTCTTCTCTAATGGAGCCATGATTATACTATTGCTATCAATAAGTGTTTAGAAATCGAAAAGCGAAAAGGATCGTCGACGTCGTTCACGTAGTATAGAAGAAAGAGATAGGAGAAGGCATCCGGTGAGTCCCGATAGGAAACGCTCGAAAAGGACTGAGCGCAGAGGTTTTTTATTTAAGATTTCATTCATAAATGTTGATGTGCTCCACCATGTTTCCCATTATGCGGGATGAATGGAATACAATGAGCCGTCGACTCAATCGATTCAAAGTTTAGAGCTATGTTAAATCGTTTTTTGAATACTTTGATGTAAAAGTAAGCTTGTTTGATAGGTTTGAACCAGATGGTGTTAAAACCTTCAATCCCACTGTTCAGCTTCGGGATCACAAGCTATGTCTATTTGAGAAGCTGGCCCACTCTTTGCTATTCATACTCGAAGACGCATGAATCCTGAAAACTTGGAGGAGGGAACGCATTTAGATTAAAGGGGTAGAATAAGTTCTGTGGGAACGTTCACCCGAAAAGGTTTGTCTTCGCTCGAAACAACACCGATTGAGATAGGGCATTGGGATATTGCCGTAAATGTTAACCAATAGGGGCATTTTGAAATAATGAAATTCAATCGTTCATAGAAACCAGTATTCACCTCTTTCTATCTATATCGTCAACATCCAGTTCGAAGCAGCGAAAATCTACCGTTCTTTTTTGTTCTTGAATTTAAAGGCCAAGACAATGTGCCACTAGCAAAATATTAGCAATGTTATGTTCATTAAACCATCATCGATGCGAAGTATATTATTGAAGGCATAAGTCGAAGGAGTTCTTTTAGTGGAAAATCCATACATATAAAATTTAATTCTTATTGGTTTATATGAATATTTAATTTTCTTGCATCCCTTTTCTTTCCCTCCCTCTCTCCCTTCCCTCTCCCTCGTTGCCATCTTTCCTCTCTGAAGGAAAATTCCAGTTCCAGCACCAGGCGTATCACTTAATAATCCATATCCTTGTTGAGTAGTTTTATAGTGTTTGCCTCTATGCATCTTTATGTGAAGCAGTCTATTGATTTTTGTTTCAGACAAGCGAAAGGATACGATAAAAGAGGAAAGAGAACAAATGGAAAAAGAATCGGAACCGCAGATTAAAAAAGAGCCAACGGCTCGTGATCTTGAGTTGGCGAGACTTTTGAAGGAGGAGGAGGAGCGGCAAGGTGAACCTGACTTAGATTTCGATCCGGTTTGGTCATTAAAGAGGGCCCAAATTGAGAAGCCCAGTCGACATTGCCCTTATTTGGACACTATTGACAGGTAATTTCTTGTTATACAAAAGCATATTTTATGCAGTAAGAATCTTTTCGGGATAAGACAATGTAATGTTTTCACTTTATGAATATTATGAGAGCATATGAGGAAGTTTCCTAATTGGGCAGAGTCATACTTAGTTCCATAGGGAATTTTCCCCTTTGAATTTTTTAATGTGAGGAGAGATAGATAGCTTTATTATCTGAACGTTGTTTTACCCTACATTTTCCCCCTTTTTTTCAGAGAAAGTAATAAAAATACAACATTTGATAAATTCCTATTAATAGTTTAACATTAAAAGCTTATAGCACGTTATTGGAAGAAGGATCTCTAAAGGGTGAGATATATGCAATATTTGACCTTATTAAAAATAAACCTATAGAATTATAAAGGGAAAATTTTGGTCGACGAATCAAAAAAAGAAGTCGTGGACTCGTTGCTGAGGAAGTGCTCATCTTCGTGACCTTTCACCTTTTGGCTGTATAAGTTTTTTGATATATGAAAACATGAATAAATTCCTGTGAGTCGACGTCGCTTCTTTCGCATGTCCTTCCGATCGATTAATACCGAATAAAGTGATATACTTATTGTAGGGGAGCACTCGACTTCGATTTCGAGAAGTTATGTTCGGTGTCTTTATCACATGTTAATGTGTACGCGTGTATGGTATGCGGCAAATACTTCCAGGTGAGAATTTACGGTTATGAAGGGCACTTTTACCTGTTGTACTTGTGGTAACAGGAGAAACAAGTTTTCAAGGTTGATGGTAACTTTCAACCGACCTATGTTTTCTTCATATAGTAGCCATTACTAAAGAAAGGAAAGGAGAGGGTATAGAGGTATTGATGCATATTTGTGGGTCCACTCCTATTCATAGTTTTTTTTTCTCATTTGCTGCGTGCTGAATTTAAATCTTATGCGGGCGTTTCGTATGGGGTACTTTTCTGATACTCTATTTGGGAGAGTCTATTTCTTTATCATCGTTTTCCTCCTCTGTCTCTTTTTACTCATCGTTAGCCTGATTAGTGACTATTTAAATAATATCAGTTTATTCTACTTTCATTAGTAATTCTTGTTTCATCCCCTTTTAGTAAATCTTCCTGCCCCCTCTTCGTACTTTCCCGCTTCCTTACCCTCATCCCTAATCCTGTTCCCCCCTCCCCACTCCCTTCTTCCTTTCCCGGTTCCTTCATCACATCTTCAACCCCCCTCCTAAAGCGTTATGTCGTTCAGTATAATAATACCCACTTTCATATAAGATAGCCAAATCATATTAACTTCTTTGTTGGCTGTTTTGATGAATCCAGCTGTTTATTTTATATGAATCGCGTACAGACCAAAAAAAGAATGGATAACAAGAAATTTAAATTTTTGACAACACAAAATGCAATAAATACTGATTAGAGATATGCTATCAATGAGGTAATCTATAAGAAGGCAGTTGTCGGATTGTTGAATTGTTTTGAGCCATATTAATATTGCGTTTCCGTTTATGCCTAAGCCTCCTTTCTTTAGGTTCGATTCCTACGAACTTTTTTTAAGAAGCTCCTTCAGGGTCGGAGCTAAGGATTCCCACGACTTTTAGAAGTTCGTTGTCAAATTTATGAATGGTTTGTTTGAAGGGTCGTGGCACGAACACACATGCCTATACACACTCTTTGGATACGAACCACCGTGTCTACCTCAACTTGGAGACGTTGAAGTTTTATTGCCTTCCCGACAACTACGAAATCATCGATCCTTCACTTGACGATATTAAGGTACATTGCAAAGTTAAAACATATATATATATATATATATATATATATATTATATATAAACCAGTTTAAAGATTGAGTTGCTTAATGGTAATAGTGATCTATCCTATGGTGGACATATTACTGACTATGCTGTTGTTTTACCTATAGTAGTTTCCAAATTCAAACTATCGGACTGGCAGACATACACAGACATAAACAGACATACACAGATATATATCTATTGTGTTGTAATGGTACGTTTCCATCTCACTGAACGAATACAAAAACAATCATCTAAAAAACATTCCATTCTATGTTTATTCCTAAAATGCTATAAAGTATCTTCATTTGCAGTGTTTTTTTTTTCGCTTTTTTCTTCTTTTCTGGTCGTTTCTTAAATAATTGAGATCATTTTACGTTGTTGTTGTTTTATTGCTTTTCTTCTTTCTTCTTTTTTTCTATTTAGCGAGAATTTTCAAAGGTTTTTTTGCATTCATTTGAAAATTCTATCCACGTCACATTTGAGGATGTTGAGTTTTCTTTGTGTTTTAGTATGTACTGAAGCCGACATACACAGCCGACTATATAAAAAACATAGATAAAGCAGCGAAGATGTCACGTGCATTCGATGATACCACCTATTATCCGGGTATTGTCGGCCTTAATAACATCAAAGCCAACGACTACGAGAATGTTATTCTCCATGTAAGTTTCTTATAAACATGATAGAAATTTTAATTGTGAAGACATTTAAGGGGGGGGGGGGGTTGCAGCAGCAGCAGTCTTGAGTGAGTTGCCGGTTAATTTCTCTTATATATAGAAACAGAGGTGCAGCCTGAATTTCCCCTCGTTAAATATCGGGCAGGCGTTCCCATGGAATATTTGCTGCCTTCTAATTCCTCCTTTTATTACAGATGTTGTTCGGTAATTGGGTGCATCTTTCTCTTTCCTTTCTGGTAATTGTAGTAGTGTTGTTGTGTGCCCCTCCCTGCTTGTTTCACTGAAGTGACGTCATGATCCCTGAATACGGTGGGATATGGGGCTGTATTGCAAAGGAGCCACTTAATCACTACGATCACCACGACTGGACAATGTAATGCTATCGGTACGAAGCGATGGATATATGTCTTAATGAATTTGTACTACCTACGATCACTAACGCAGCGATGTTTTGTCGCACCGTTTGAGGTTACTTGAATCAGATTCGAGTACCTGATTATGTATTCTTTTCGTCTAGATAGTTCGTGATTTCAGTGCTTAATTCGCACGTGCACATCGATTGCAGCCATAATAGCCGCATTTTATTATGAATATTCAATGGAATTATTTTTATTTAAGGCATTATCACATGTTCCACCACTAAGGAATTATTTTCTTCGTGAAGAGAACTATGCGGGTATAAGGCGACCACCTGGAGATAAACTTAGCTTGTTGCCGAAACGTTTCGGTGAATTGATACGAAAATTGTGGAATCCAAAGGCATTCAAGGCACATGTGTCACCTCATGAGATGCTACAGGCGAGTGTATTGTGCAGTGAGAGGAAATTTCAAATCACGAAACAAGGTGAGCAGATTGTCGAATTGCAGATGTGTTTTACATTTATTTTTTCTTTACGATAGTTTCTTTCTTTTTATTGTTTTTAATTGTTGATTTACCTCACCTGTTTTCTTTTTTCGTTATTCCGATTTCCATCACTTCGCTGATTTTCGATTGGTGGTGGTATTTATATAGACGAGCAGCACTTTCTTCTTATTTATTTAAATGGCTATTTCTTGTTGGTAATGTAAGTGATATTATTTCCTGCATTATCATGGAATTTAATAGCCAGATACTGATATTTCGAAGCGTAGTAACGTTTTTTTTCATTTATGTTCCGTGTTCGTTATTTCCGATGACCTGCGTCTCTATTGTATAAACTCTTGAATCCGTTATGCTTTTCTTGCTGATGAATATTTCAGTGATAAAGGTAATCCAGGAAATGACACTCCAAATACATTTTTCTTTTATTTTTTCTCTTTTCTCACCGAAAAGAAATGAAAGTTGGTGGAAAGGAAATATGGAATTGCATTATTATAATTTCTAATAAATTGCAGGTGATGCATCTGAGTTCCTGAACTTCTTGCTGAATACGCTTCATATAGCGTTGAATGGCACCAAAAAGACTTCCTCGTCGATTGTTTATCGAATATTCCGCGGTCGTATGCATGAATACACTCGTAAGGTGATGCCAGTTGAGACTACCGAAGAAGAGAGACGTGTTCTTTCTGAAAGTGATCAATATCAAGGTTAATATCGTTCTTCTCTGAATATTCTATATAGATGAGACTGTTGTTGCATAGGTGCGAGCGAATTCCATAAAGTTTCCACTCGAAAGGAGAAAATCAAAGAAATGCAAAGAGAGGGGGTGTTTTTATTTACGAAAAAAATTTTTCTATTATTAAATAATAACAACTTCTGGTTTATCGAGTGCTTTTATCCTCTTTTTTTCCAAAAATATATATCTTTTCATGACTTGCCATGTCTAGTGAAATATTAACAAAAGAGGCGTCCTTCTAGTAAAGACTTTTATTGGGGTTTTTTTCAGACTATACTGTATTTAGAGTTTTGTTGGGTTATTGCGAAGATTACTGTAGATGAATGGTTTGAAAAAAGTATTCCTATGTAAAGGGTCTAGATCCATTTCGCTTGTTTCACAAATTATATCAAGGCATTAAGGATCAGGTGGTATTACATCTTTTTCTGTCAACGTTGAAGGTTGCGTCCTAGTTGTAGTACTGACCAAATATTTGAGCTGAGGATCTCTCTAGAAAATTCACTGTACTAACTGCATCAACCGGTGATTTTTATCAGAGAGGAGATAGGAAAGTTGAAGGTTGACTGGACTGTTTGGAGTAAAGATTAGATTGGATACTTTGTGGCAGTTGGGTTCATAAAGATTTCAAGCGAAGAATGTTCATGAGTTTTGACGAAATCGTAACTCTTTTCAATAAGTCTTCAGATTGGTCAAGACAACTTCAGAATGTAAGGTATTGAATACGGTAACGATTGATATACTGTATTGGTCATTTATCTGTTCAAGTAACGAAATGCTTGCTCATAGATGTTGTTAATGATTGATGGTATTGTTTCAGAGAAGATGAAAGATTTGCCTTTCCTCTACCTCACACTTGATCTACCTGCAGCGCCATTGTATAGAGATGAATTGATGCAGAATATCATTCCACAAGTACCGTTATCCGTATTATTAACCAAATTCAATGGCGCTATCGAAAAGGTTACTTCATTCGTTGATGTTATCTCTTATTTTCCATTGAGTTTTACATTTCGATTGTTTATCAGTGTTTTCAAAGAGTTTTACTTGTTGTCTTCATGCTATTTTCCAACGAAGCTTAAGATATTTTTTGTTTTTTTTTTCGTTTTGTTGCGAAAAAACGGAAAAATTCAGAATTTTTTTCAATGTAAAAATAGAAGGAAACTATTTGGTGTTGTATAGTATTTCTCCCATCTCTGCATTCTCCCACAATTTACCTTTTCGTTATGGATCACATACAGGTCTCTAAATTTGTAATTGCGATCATCCATTTTCCACTGCATTTATGTATATTATTTATATGGCAGAAGTAAATAAATATGCCAGTATTTCAGGAATATAAAACATATAACGAAAATTTCATGAAACGCTTTGAATTGGTTCGTCTTCCACCATATCTGATTATTATGTATAAAAGATTTCATAAAAATCAATGGTTTGTGGAGAAAAATCCAACAATCGTCAATTTCCCTATAAGGTTGGTCAAATTTTTTTAGTATTTCTTAAATATTGATTGTGTTGATTGTAGTTTTAGCCTCGTACTTTTTTTAAAAAAATTTTTGGTGGAGAGAATGTAGCAATATGCTGTTAAAAGCTGTACGTAGTATACAAATAGATAGGGATTGCATAGCAAGGCGTAGAACGATAACTTAGTGGATGAAAGGACTTAGGTAGAAGACGAAAGATCGGTTTTTGTGATTTGAATTTTTCAAGCGCATTTTCACCTTTAGTTCTTCCCTTGAAAGACACTAACTTATGCGCTTTATTTATTAGCGTTTATTTCGAATTAAAATTTTTTAATACAAAAACGTGTTAGCAGAATTGTTACTGTTTAAGTTTTTCTAGCAAGAATTCAGCCTACCCTATCTACAATCTCCCCTGAATCAAGCCCATACAGTATCCAGATTGTTCAAGATGTACGTTGTTATCAGCTTTACTGCATTCGAAAATGAATTTCCTTAAATATCCCATTATACTACCGTATTTTTGCTAGCGAATAAATACGGTAATTTCTTAATGTTTAAACATCGTTTTCAGTATGAACATCGTTCAAAATGTTATTTCGTTGTTTTCATATTTGTTGGTAGTTTTATTTTATTTTATTTCAGCAATGTGGATTTGTACGATTGTCTAGCGCCGGCTTCGCGGTCACTGCATAAGTTCACAACTTACGATCTCGTTTCAAATATCGTCCATGATGGACCACCTGAATCAGGCTCCTACCGTATCCAGCTTCTTCACAATGTAGGTTGTTATCAGCTCGACCAATTAGTGAATTAATCAACGGCTCATATGTATGAGTGTGACAAAAACAGCTTGCGCAGTACTGTAATAGTTTTTTTAAAAACTTATAATGTGGTATTATTCATTTTGCAATGTTGTTATAATGCCTGTTTTTTAGTTTTGTTCATGAATTTTGTTATTATCTTAATGATACATTTGGATTGATGGTTTTTGTTTATTTATTTATTTATATTTTTTTGAAGTATATCGCTTAAGAAGGCGATGTTAATATATTCTATGCGTTTTCATATAAGATTCTCTAATTTTTTTTAGGCCATTATGAAAATATTGTCGCCTAATTTTTATGAGTGATATTTTTCCTTCGAGCTTTAACCTCCCAAAATATTTAAGTTCTTTTTTAAATTATACTGCAGTGATCAGATCTTTTTTTTTCTGTTTTTTTAGGGCACACAGAAGTGGTACGAATTAGAGGATTTACACGTGAAGGAAATTTTACCTCAAATGATTACTCTTGCTGAGTCATATATACAGGTTGGTTCGATCTTTTTTTTGATTTTTTTGACTTTTTCTGATATTAAAAAATTCTAATCATTTTATTCGTCACTATTAGGGGATTTGCCTATATCACCGTATAGTGATGGCTATATCACGGTTATTGATTTATTGGAATGATGAGACGATCTTTTATCTCCTTACTAATTCGTGGATTTGTTTGTTTTGATTGTTTTATTTGTTTGTTTGTTTTTTTTTTTGTTGAGGATTTATTCCCCCACTAATTTATCTCATCTTAATGCATATGCAATTATTATTAATTCAGTTTCGATTAAATTGTTGTTCGTTTCCATCTCAAAATTGGCGGAAATGTCTCTAAATATTTTGGTTAAAAGTTTATAGCTAGTTTAAGTGTTTTTCGAGTTGAAAATGCCACAAATATAGACGTACACACATTTACACTGGTATGAAATCGTTGTGATGCGCTTTGCAAATGCGGATTTGCTGTGACGCATAGAGAAGATTGGAACATTTTTCACCTCTTTGCTCTCAGAAGCCTTCCCATATCCAAGCTGCAAACAGCGAGGATTCCTTCTTTGACCAATAATAATAAGATTTAATGGCCGGTGATAAACTATACTTCCTAGAGGCACATTATTTAAATGTGGGTATGACATGGGGACTTCAAACCGAAATATCCTGCGCCATAATTTGACATACAAACTACTTAGCCATGCGGATTCAGTCCACCTGTTCCCTTTACCATCTGTCAGTTCTTCCTAGAGCAAGCGTGTGAAGCTGTCGTGGTCTATTATATTTGGTTTAGTATCTGATATTTTATTAGCCGGTTGATATATACCTGATATATATTATTTTGACTTATGAAGTTTTTTGCAAAGAATTTCAAACTTCATAGAATTTACCGTTTTCAGATTTTGGTTTTCATATTTTTTTACGAATTGAAAAAAGGTAATATTTTTATATTTCATTTTATGTTTTAAAAGATATTCGATCAGTTTCTTTTTTTTTTGTGTTGAAACATCTACGTTGCTATATATATAGGTGGTTGACAGTTGTATTGGTTGGGAATGAATTATTGCGCCGAGAACTTTTGATCGTAATCGTCAATAATTTAATGTTTCTATATTTGAAGAGGTGCACAATTTGCTGAATATTCATTTCTAAGCGGTGATCTCGTGATTAGATGTTTATCGTTGTTGATTTATTGTTTTCGACAAGTTTTGAATATCATATGAAGAACTTTTATGAGGTGACATTTTGAACTGAAACAAAGCATCGATTAGCTATATTAGAGGAAATAATTTTAACTACATTTTTGAATAAAGGAAATAATTTTAACTATATTTTTGACTATTTGTATAACGTTATTCGTTGATTACTTTATAGATGCTCTAGTGGATCCAAATGCATTTACCTATTTGGAAGGTTCATTAGTAATGAAACGACATAACTCTCACAGATTAAAATATTTGTTTGGTTTATGATCTCATATGATAGCTTGCGGTGGTTTTGCAAGTTAAGTTCAGATGCTTCGAGCTTCTTGTAACGAATATCGAAATTCTGTCCGTTCTCGTTTGAAGCGTTACTGCTAACTGAAAGAACTCTTTTTCTTTTTTTTCATTCTGTGAAAGGTAACATTTTGGACTGAAACGGGCGTTCTGGTGACACTTTGAACTGAAACAGAGCGTTCGATGTTTTTTTTGCTTCCTATTTTGTTGGATAGCAAGTGTATTTTACAGGTTGCTTGTAATTAATGTTGGCGTTGAACTTGTCTAATAAACTGGTAAAAATGAGACAACGTTTTATGTGGATCTATTTGAAGGTTTCTTTTCACGATGAAGACTTTCACCGAATTACACCTTCGAAGCCGGATCTACCGTATTTTCTGTAATAGACACCCATATCTTTGTCACCAAGGATTTATGCTATTCAGCAAGACACATTAGTCAACAACTGTTTCATCCATGGTTGTTGGTTGTTGAATTGGTATTAGGCGCATATGCGCCTTTTTCTTTTTGATAATTTCTAATGTTTGCTTACACTGATGTTTTTTATTATTATTGTTTACTATTATAAATAAATTTATATTTGTGACTATTTGTGTGGAATTGTTGGTTATTATACCATTTCTATATTAAAAATTTTTCTCCATATTGTATTTATGTAAATTTTACATCGATAGAATCGATAGACGTTGAGAGGACAATTGTTTCACAAATTATTTGAAGTTGTATTTGTTTATTTTCTCATTCTGTTATTGAATATATCACTAGTAAATTTGAATATAAATAAGTAAAGTGGAGTATTAAAGAAATTTGTGGTTTGTATTTTTTTTTACTCCACCGAGTTAGTTTTTTCATTCGTTTCGGAAGAACTATTGGATGTTTACGGAAAGTGTTTGTTTTCTTTTCTTGGATATTTCTTTTTTATTCAGTTCATTGTTAATGCAGCAAACTTCGGAAATGTTTTTTTATCCCATCTTTGCTCCTCGAAATTAGTCTTTGAGAGTAGTTCTTCGTTTTTTTCAAAACATGTTTAGTTGCAGGCATAGATTTATTGGACGTGATGCCGGATTTTTTATTTATTTATNCATTTGTTGACATACTCCTTCCCATACGTAATTTTTAATGACCTTTACGTCTTTTGAGGACTAGAAACCATACGGGAAAATATTCTGATAACTCTTTATGCTGAAATTTATGGTATTTGGAATACCCTTTCTCAGTATTTAGGCAGTAGTGTTACATATTACTTGCTAATGTATTTAATGGTGTGTAAACTTCTTGCTGAGAAAAATTTGTGCAGAGACCAAATTATTCTAAAAGTGAAAAATACTACAGACCTATGCTTCCACTTTGTAAATGTTATCATGTTTTCAACGATTCTGCTGATGAATTGCTAGAGACATCTGAGGACATGATTCAAGCTTTAGTGCTGCAAATTCCTTCATCATATATGGGAAGTCTCTCTCTCTCTNAATAAGGTCTTTTTAAAAAGCTATTCAAATGATATGAAATGCAATCCGACCAATTTCGATTTGCCTTCGGCTGCTTTTAAAGTTGATGGGTCACGTTTATAGTTATGTAAGGGGACATTGTGTAATGCTCATTATACCTGCCAAATCTCCTAATTTTAGCTGCCAATGTTTCTGGATTGGGTCTATCAAACAAATACGCACAAACATTGTGGCAATGCGTTTTTCAAAAGCAAATATCTGACTGGAGGGTGGCATAAGCATTGCGTTCATTAAAGTTTAGTTGAATTATTTTTGCACTAAATGCCGCAACAACGAGGCGATTTGTGTTGGAGCCATTTAATTATTCGCAATTATAAAGTATTTTCTCGTATGAAGTACTACTAGTTGTTCATCTCAACAAAAGATATGCGTTGAATGAATAAAAAACAGCGATTTTATTAGATAAAACTAAATCTTGAAAATAAGTACCATTGATAGCAATTGTATTTTGAAAATGCGATCATTTTATGATATTTTATATGACATCGATAATGTATACCAGTTTTTTGGTTGTGACCATATAATGCGTTGAGTAGAGATGGAATAAGTTTTTGCCGGCGGTTTAATTACCCAAGTTTGAGTTTGGTGTGCTGTGATTATCGCTCAAAGAGTCGAAATGTCAGCATAAATTATTATTCCATCTCCGCTGGATGCATTACATGGTCATAACCAAAAAAATTGTTATACTATTCGTCATTTACCGTTGAAGAATGCTTCTTGAATGTAATATCTAATGGAAAAAACTCGGAAATATATCGTTCAGTGTTGAATGAAAAGTTGCAAAAAGATATTTCCAAGGATATGGACACCTTTATCCGATTGCCGGAAATTTCTTTCAAGTAGAAGAAGTATTCCTTCATTTATTTCCAAAGGAAAGCGGTAGTTTGTCTTCCAAATCTTCCTGTTAAAATAAGATGTAAGGATTGAATCAGGTCGATATAGTATTTATATATGTGAAAATGAGGACTTTGCTAATGCTTTTGCATTAGCAGATGCGCATAGAGATTATAGCAAAGGATTGATGTGTGTGTGTGTGTGTGCGTGTGTGTGTGTTTGTGTGTTTGTGTGTGTGTGTGCGTGTGTGTTGGCGTTGCTTCAATATTATCAACATCTGTTGTTTGAAACATCTGCTGTTCACTTTCTTAGATATGCCTCATTCGAGCATAGATACACCACACAGACTCCAACCTGCCGACAGTACAAAAGAGGAGTGAGATCGACTTCAACCTGAGAGGTTCATTGAAGGTTACAAGAGTAAAAGTATGGATGTATATATTATATTAGGTACGTCAAGTTATAAAGTAACAGTACGTCGACTTTTGATTTAAAAAAGATTAGTCATAGCTACCTAATGTCCACAATATTCGGCACAATTGAAAGAGGCCAATTGTTCATTGCCTATTTATTAGTTTCTTGATTTGATGCTTTTATGAAAGGATGCGATAAACTGCCGGATGTTGCTAACGCGCCGAATGTTGGTAAAAATGCTAGATGTTGATAGAGTGCCAAATGTTGGCAAAATGCCAAGTGTTGGTGAGGTGCCAAATATTGAATTACCAGCACTACAGTATGGTGTTACTCTCTTACTTCATAAAATAATATAATTTTTGTAAAATATAGAATTCTAAATTCCCCCATTTCAATCAGACAAATTAGTTGAATATTTTCTTCAGCTATCATTTTACGTCCAAAAAAGAAAAACGTTTAGCTTCATTGAATAGTTTCGTTAATCAATTTATTGGATCGTTGCCAAATTTAAGAGCTGCGCTATTTCGAAGTTGTTTAACCACGAATAGCAAAACTGTCTTTAGGTGAAATAAATGATTGTGAATTTCATAAATCACCTTAGCAATGATAATTTTTTTAACCGGTCGGTTTTCACTTAATTCTCACTCAGTTATCCTTTTTTCATTTCTAGAATATAATTGTTTATATATCGATGAAACAATTCCATCTAAGATATTTGATAAGAAATTTATTCAGCACAAACTTTAGATTGTATCCATTATTGCATTCCAACAATTTCCACTTATCCTATTTTAATGTGGACGTGATACATAAATAATAACAAAGTCTTATTTCTATTGTTTAGAGACTATTTCCGCTTAGTTGAATGTAATGGAGCTATTTAAATTCAACTTAATTATGTTTCATTCTTTTGCGTGATTTGTTTAGGTTATGTGTTTAAAGTTTTTGCTCTTTAGTACTTTATTTTATTTTATTTTTTCGGAACGGTACGGAGGCGTTCGAATTTTTTATTTTATTTTATTTTATTTCATTTATTTATTTCATTTATTTAT